>JAODVM010334100.1:0-27989 GCA_025400095.1 Phenganax marumi
TGACGTCATAAAAACGTTTTTCCGCGCTATTATGCAAATTAGGACGTTTTATGACGTCATAAAAACGTTTTTCCGCGTTATTATGCAAATTAGGACGTTTTATGACATCATAAAAACGTTTTTCCGCGCTATTATGCAAATTAGGACTTTTTTGACGTCACAAAGACGTTTTTCCGCGCTATTATGCAAATTAAGACCTTTTTTGACGTCACACAGACGTTTTTCCGCGCTATTATGCAAATTAGGACGTTTTATGACGTCATAAAAACGTTTTTCCGCCCTATTATGCAAATTAGAACGTTAGTTGACATCAGAAAAAGGGCCACATTACCTAGAAGCTTTAGCATTTCCCACGAAACTTGGACTTCGAAGAAGAATTTCAGAACTCGTCCTTTGAGCTCCATATAAGGTTAAGTAAACCTTCGCTCCTGATCCAGATTTTCCAAGAGAACCAGTATAGATGATAATATTATACAACACAACTACGAAAAAGACTTAGAATTTACAGGGTAGCGGTTTTGTGGCAGAGATTGAGACACATTACATCACTAACCGGACGGTGTAGGAGGAGTGACAGGTTCGAGGTAAAATTCATAAGGTGTATCAGGTTTATCAATCCAGCGCGAGGCAGGAAATACGTATTTCTTTCCATCTTGTCCCGACACGACAATCTAGAAGAAAGATCATGAATTCTAAATATCTAGAAGAAGGCGTTGTAAACCCGTGAACTCACTTGCTCTAAATACCAGTTGGGCCCTGGGCCAGAGTTAGTCCTTCGAACAGCAATTTTGTTCAGATTGATAAGATTAGTTGCATCTTCAACCAAAAATGAATCAGTTCTAGAAAAAGGAAAAAAAACCCAACGAAATTACAGGTACATTTCCGAGAGAATGGTTTTCCCAACTTTGATCTTACTGTCCACGTTCAAACAAGTTTCGAATTCCTCCAACAACATTGCTGTGAGTAAGTCTCAGATCTTGCGTTGATGCAGGCTGTCCAGTTGTTTTAGAAGTACCAAATATTCTGATGTATACATCGGCGTCCGTTCCTGCGCCAAATTTTCTACCAGTCTGTACAGACACTGAATATTGTGCTATAAACAAATAAAATAAAGTCGGGTAGCTTTTAGTGCACAGCCCATAATCAGCTCAAAAGCTAAGTGTGGACTAGAAAGGTAAACTGACGCGCGCTCTGATTTAAAAAGCTTCTTTGGGATGATCTCATCAGCCAATGAAAAGTCTACTTTGAAAACGTCAAACGTTACTTTGAAAATTAGATATCTACTACCTTTAGGTGCAATGACAACAGGATTGACCGCAGGAACTGTAGCAGGTTTAACTGGAGTGACAGGTTTAGCTGGTGGTAATGTAAGAGATTTGGCTGGGGGCAACGTAACTTCCGGTACCGTTTCAACAGGTGGAGTCACTAAATACGAGGGTAGAAGTGTTAAGAAATGCTGGGTACATAACAGGGAAGATTGTAGATATTACCTGGTTGGGAAGGAGCTGCAGGAACGAGATTTGACGTGGCAGGCTGAATAGAGACTGAAATTAAGAATACATTCGTTATACGTGTACTAGTACCGGATAGTTCGTTTCTTCTCAGTTATTGAGTTTTACGGAAGAATATTGGAGAAAGTGATATAAAATTTACGTACTTGAAACTAAGTGTGTAATAGAGTAATATTTATCCTTTTTTTTCAGCCACACTTTTTGTTTGAATGTATACATCTCTGCCTTGTACGTGATCACAGAGATCTAAACACATGATGCAACCAATCAGTACAAATAATCCATGGTTAGTCACTGTGATCAGAAGTCATCGCAACACTCACCTCATCCAATAGCCAGTCGGGAAACAATCCCCAATTATCTCTTTTCACTTCAATTTTTTTGAAATTAGTCAAATCTTCGTCATCTTCGACGTTCTTAAACGTGTCCGTCCTACAGGAAAAAAGGAAATGCAAAGTTTTCCGCGAGACCTATTTATTCTCGAAGTGATGTAGCCAAATTAGTATAGCAAACTCACTTTCCCTTTTCAAACTTATTGAAGTTATTCAGAGAATTCTTCAGCTTTATAGCTTCAGTTGACAAAAATTCTCCAGTTGTTCGTGATTCACCGTAGAGTTTCACTTTAACATTAGCATCAGTTCCAGCACCTGACTCGGTACCAGTTTTCACCACGATAGTGTATTTGGTTTTCGCCGTCTCTAAAATTATAGGATCAATAAATTAGACCATAGATCATTGAAGTAGTTTGTGAATAGATGAAAATATTGCTAAATGTAACTAGAAATATTTCGATGTGTAGACAAAGAGAATATTGAACGCGTCATTCTTAGTGAGCATTTCCAAGTTTACACATTAGGAAACACCGTTCGGTATTCGTAATGAGATGAACTGAACTAATTCATCGTGCAAATATTCAGCACCGATTCATCGCAGCTTCATATTTCAAAAGTAGATGCGTAGAACATTCAAAATATCCTCAAAAGATCCAAATTTGTTGAAAACGTTCTATCAACAAGACAAATATAGACAAAACAATACGACATCAACAAACCTGCAGATTTTGCAATCAAAATACAAACAGTAAATAGATGAAGAATTTCATCAAAGCAATGCATTATTTCTGAAAAAACAAACTCTGCCAGCTTAAGTAATACGTAGATTGCAATAACAGATTAATCGTCAAGAGAAACGTTTGCTATACCAGTTGAGAGGCAGGTGGAAATCTGGTTAAAACCAAACAACTTAAATCCATTTTCTATCTTTAGATGACGTCTGTATCGTCTTCTTCAACTTTTCTTTTGTTTTGGTGTTTTACCAGGTCGCTATTTTGTTTATATCAAAGTAGAAAAAACATGATCGGTAGAGACTGATCTACAAATCAATTGACTTAGATGTTTTAAATACACATTTTATTTAATGATCTTTTTCAAATTTCATCTATAATTTATTGTAGTGTGTTATCATCTAATATAAGTTTCGTGGACGGCATAATCTAGCAAGTCTAAATTGCAAACCTTACGTTAGCGCGCATTCAACAACAGCTGAAAGGACAGAATGGTCGACAATCTCTCTTACATCCAATGGGACAAATTTGATTCGATAAAGTTTGACCTGAAAATGACGAAACATAGTTAGTTCGGCAGATACTAGATCTTCGTTGGTGTGACTCGGGTTTTGTACCAACGTGCAAGTCCAATTAAGAGAAGAATATTACCATTTCGACTTTACTTAACGGTAAGCAAGCAAGTTTCAAACCGCACTTTGCGGTTTGCCGTAAACGTAAATCTTATAAGGCCAGTTCACACGGGCGATTTTCGATGCGATTTTTCAGGTGTTGAACGATGTGAAAGAGTGGATAACTGGCGATATACTTGGTCCAACAATTCTGCTAATGCACTCGCAAGTCAGCCTACTCGATCACATACTCTTTGAGGAGAAAAATCGCATCGAAAATCGCCCGTGTGAACTGGCCTTTAAGGTCTCTATTGTACCTGAACAACAAGACTGCGGACACTGACTGGAGGGACATAGTTGCGCAGTTCCGCAACCGCTAGGACATGCGAATGGAGAAGTTGAAAACGGCGCCGCTGCTTGATTCATTGGAAAGGCGTTTCCAGTGTCACAGCAGGTCGAAGTGCATGACGGGTAGCAACTTGATGAACAACCATTCCCACATGACCCTACCAGAGAAACGTTTTAGTATAGTACTCTAGATTCTCATATAAAAAGTCAACTGGGAGCTATCACAAGAGAATAATATTGCTTCTTCTGATCTGTGGTGAAAAACATTGCTTGCTAGTAGTAATGAAGATTAGCTTACCAGTGGATGAGTAGGAGTTACAACAAGACGAGGTGCATGACGGGAAACATGACGAGGAGCAAGGGTAGCCACATGCACTAACAACTGAACCAGAAGCTGGTGCCGCGGCAACCGTCTGCTGTGCAGGAGGAGCCTGAGTTCCCTGAGTTGTGAGCGCCTGTGGTGCAGGTGTTGTTGTACTCTGAGAAAGCGTCTTTTGAAGTTCCTGTTTGGTCCCAGCTAAATATTGGTTGCCTTCCTTGCCTTAAAATGAAAAACCGCCAGTTATTAACCAAATACGTATTTGACTACAGCCAATACCGTGATCCTTTGAACGGAGGGCAGAAAATGGAGAAAGATAGATGAGTAAAGACGAATGAAGTGCACTCACCAGAAAAGACAACAGAAGATGGCACAGAATCGCAAGGCATGAGCACAACACGTTTGTTTTCATAACCTAGACACAGTCCAGTTCGATTTTCTTGAAGATATGACTTGAGATCAGTGGACCTTTTCTTTCTTGTTGAAGACGTCTTTAACTGAAGTACTTCATGTCTCTTTATTCTTGCAGTGAATTGTGGGCGGTCTTCGGTTGGTAGTTTCTCAGAGTCTTGAGGACGCCGATTTTCTTTCGGCTGATGTTCAACATCGCTGTTTTCATGAGGTTTGGAAGTGAAGAGAAACTTCAAAACACATTTTTCGTTCAAAGAAAGTTTCGTGTGCCGCGTCTCACTGCTCCTTCTCTCGCGACGCGCGTGCATTGTCGGTCCAGATTGCTCGTTCAGTCCTTCTCTTAAAGTTGAATATTTACCGGCATTGGATATGGAACGAAGTCTTTCCCGTGGATAGAAATGGCCTCTTCTCCGGAGGCTGTGGTCACGATGTATCTTCTCATCTTCATCAGACATATCTCCAGCCGATTCACCATCATTGGTCTTCCATCTATCATTACCGACTTTATCACTAGTGCCCAGTTCACCAACGTCATTCGCGCTACTCATGCTACCACCCCCACCAGGTTCATTGCCACCTTCAGCCGGCAAATAATTTTCATCATCTAAAACACCGTCATAACGGGCGAAGCTGCTCCGATCCTCATCGATGCAGAGCCCACTAGGCAAGTGCTGAATAGAGTCATTTTGAGTGATGATAAAGAATGAATCCAAAGTTTGACAATTATATCGTAAGACCAGTTCAGCGTGTAAAGGAGGGGGTAGGACGCTATCTCGAGGATTCACGCACATTTCGTTGTCTGTAAAGCGGAGTGAAACGGCTGGATACTCTAAAACGAAGTTAATTTTAATTAAAATTTACTAAACTGTTCTTGCTGGAGTCTTTAATCACAACCCCGAGAAAGAAACGAGTAATAGTAGTACATACCATACACAAGTTTACTTTCTACCGATGTTCTCCGTTCTGTTTGCGAAGAGTTCGATGATGGAGTAAATTCATAAACTATCATGTCATTTCTCACAATCAAAATCTAAAATTTACAAGGAAAAAATATCAATGAACTATGTGACGATGAATCTAACGAGATTTTGTTCCTGAATACTTTGTCAAAACTTGGCACACTGTCATTGCTCTGCACAAGAACACTAGATAGTCCTTGGACTGGAGGAATCATCACGCGGTAAACTCTCGCTCTGAAACAGGAAGACATCGTATTAGTTTGCGTCTCAAGTTTTCATTCATTTATAAAGCGTACTTTGCTCTAGAATCTGTGGCATTTTCTGAAGGTTGCTGCAAGTGAATGCGATCCGTGTGAACGTTTGACGACCCCTTGAGAACGACGTAAAGATCATTCAAATGTCTCGTTGTCCAATACATCACGATGTCGTGTTGAACTACAAAAAATTGCGGTTCTTCAATGATCTCGACAGAGAACAAAGATATATAACAATTACCTTTAGAAGTTGAATTAAGAGAACGTTTTTGCTTAAGATGCACAGACAGCGCAGTACGTGGAAAACCTGAAAAGAGGCAGATTAACATTGAGCAAAACCAGGTTTTGTTTTATTCGAAGATTTTAAAAAAAGATGACTAACCATTTCTCGCCAAAACAAAACTGAAAAAAAGGAGAAAAATGCAGAAAGAAAAGCGTACTCCTCGTACAAAAACTGTATTCATCGCGGCTAGTGGTCGCTTCCAATAGCGAAAAAAAGAAAAGGTTTTCTGTATCTCAACTCTAAATCGTAACACAATAGAGCCACAAAAAGTTGATATCATCTAAAACAAGAAATGACTTGATACATTCTAGAGGAAGAATGAAGTTTATCTTTCCTCAAGAGTGAAACCTGTTAGCGTATAGATCTACCACGCGATATGAAAATTTTGCAAAAGTAACGCAGATTTTTTCTCTATATCTAATGTACTAGACTTCAATCGCACACTTCACCTTTGCGCGCATTAATTATGACAAGTGACTAGATCTCGCGTGGGCCAGATCACGCGCGGACTTCATGAAAAACAAAGATGGCGGACAAATTTGATGATTTATTTTTTGGAATTCTTCAAAATTGCGAGCAAATTGAACCTTTTCTCGAAATTGTGTTTAGTTTTCTAGCTCGAAGGACAGATTTCTTTCGTGTGATGCACACGCAAACTGACAAAATAGGATTTCGTCCGGGAGTAGCTGAAAAAATGTTACTCAAGGTACACTCAACTTTCGTCTTAAAATAATGACAACTACACGTATATTTAATATTGGATCAAACTTTAAGAAGTTTACTCGAATACTGTAAGCAAAAACCTGGCAAAAAATTCTTGAAATGACGACATTGTTGCGAGGCACATGACGTCATTGTAATATTTTTCACCTGTCAGATCTTCAAGAAATATCAAAGTATTGTTCTTCAAACATCCGAGCATGATGAGAAGTCTAAAGAAAAGAAAAAAACAAGCAATAGAAAGGCAGACAGGCCACCTCCTGCAGTTTCAAGTGTCAACGTTGAGACTAGCAAGAACTTTCCGCAACAAACTTCGGCTGAAGAGAGGTATCCGGCTGCTCACAGAAAGTTGTCTTTCTTACTATCCCAGCTAAAGAAACTGTTTCATTTAGTCCAACAGAGGAAGCTAAAAATGAGAAAACACAAGTTAGTCAGCCATCCAAAACAGCAGAATGTTTCAATGGTGCAAAGTTAGAGAAGTACATGTGGTCTCAGACTGGTTGTGATGTAGATGTCAGGGTTCCTGTGGCTAGGGAAATCAAAGGAAAAGATGTTCTTGTAGAAATCAAAGAGAAATATCTAAAAGTTACTTTGAGGAACACTTCAGGTGAATATAAAAGACAAGATATGAATTGTAAATGAAGTGCGAAATGTTTGTTTTGTTTCTCAGAAGTGTTAATGGAAGGTGAACTTCAGTGGAAAATCCATGCGGATGAATCAATGTGGACGCTAATTCCTGGAGAACACATACACATATCATTAGATAAAGTTGAGGAGCGATGGTGGACATGTGTTTTGAAAGGAGACAAGGAAATAGACAAGAGTGAAATAGACACAACACGTGACATCAGCGAGTTTGATGAACAAACGCAGAAAGATTATGAACGAGTGATGTTTGATCACCAGCAAAAAATGGCGGGGAAACCAACTAGCCAAGACATGGTACATGTGTGCTACTACAGCAGTAGAAGCTTCAATGAAGAAACGTTTATATTTCTTACTGTTTTTCTTTAGAAAACTCATGAGATCCTGAAAAAAGCTTGGGATGCTCCTAACTCACCATTTGCAGGAACTCCATTTGATCCTTCAAAAGTCAACTTCTCTGGTGGAAACTTTTCATGAGAAATATTTACATGGTTATCATTAAGCAACATTTATTATGAATTAGACTATATTATTCAGCTTTTAGTTAGAACCTCTGGACTTCCTTGCTAATTCTTAGTCTTGCATTGTCCATCAATTTTTTCCTGCTTATGTGTTTTGTATTTCCAATATAAATATGACGAACATCCTGAAATCCCATTAATCCGAAGATGGCCTTCAAATAGGGCACTTGAAAATCAAGTGATCTCATTGGCTCATTGGAAAAATCTGATGATGATGATGTGATTAAAAGCAATGGTCGTCCAGTAATGAGGCCTTCAGGTCCTTTCTCAGTCTCACAAAATGTCCAATCAGATTGTACAACACAGTCAATATACTGCTTCAACACGTAAGGGACACTGTAGTTCCACATTGGACTTGATATTATCACTTTACTGGCTGAAAACAACTGTGATGTCATTTCTTTAACAGCCAATAGTCTTAAATGATCATCTGCAGTGTCTTGCCCAGATGCAAGTCGCATTTTACTTTGAACGTGAGATAAACTAAAATTGAGTAATTTGGCATCCCACAGATTAATTTCCTCTATCAAATCTTTTGGGTTTAGTTGAATATATTTGTCAAGAAATTCCCTTGCAGTTTTACCGGTAAATGACTTGTTGTCTAATCCAGAACTGTTTAAATACAGCACCTTACTTGCAAAAGAACTATTTTCATCGCTACTTGAATACCTTCTAAAGAATCTTTGAGATATATTTTGTTTCTCCAGGGACGAAAAGCACCGTGGAAATGTAGTTTTACAAGAAAATTGAAATTTAGAGCGAAAACACGCTGCCATATTTGATTGCGTATCTCAACTGATCTTAGAGAAACTGGATGGATGTTCTCTAAAATATTGCCCCATTGACGTCACAAAGTGAGTTATCACTCGTGCAGTCAAAACTGTGCAATTTGGTGCCAATCATTTCACCATGAGTTGCAATATTTTAGCAATTTTGCTAGCCGTTTAAATAACAAAGGTTTTTAAAATTATATGCTTGTAAAAAGTCTGCTTTAGTTGCTCATTTAAAATAAGTTACAACAGACCTTGGCATGTAAAGGTTTATATTACATGTAAATGCATATAAATAGTTTAAATCGTAAATGTATAAAGTTTAATTATGTTCCTGTCTAGAAAATTATAATGTTGCATTATAAAATGAACATATACAAGTAAAATACTCACAAGAATATTACCCTATTACATTACCCACTTTATAATATATATATTGATCATCTGATCATAGCAGAGCGTGGCCGTACTGGAGTTTGGGATCTTGGGGATGCTTGCGGGTTTGTAGGAGCAGATGCAGGCTTTGAGGGGTTTTGTGGGGATGTTTGCTGAAAGAAACCAGAGCATCGAGATGAGGACATGCTTGGACAACTGAACCTCTACAGAGTATTAAGGAATTTCTCATAATAAATCATGAGTAAATCATGGGGGTTACCATACCTGCAACGTAGGTAACTGTTCGTTATACTCACGACCTTTGTATAACTGACCATCAAGACCTTGTACTGGATTCTCATCTCTGCAAGAGAACATGAGTTCATTAAGATGCTATCCACAAACATCATTTCAAATAAAAGACAAACCTGAGGTATACTATTGTGCCTTCATCCTCCTTGTAGTAGTAACTTGAGAAGAAATAGAAGAAATAAATAAGCAATAGCAGAAATTTCTACTTAAATATTTTCCTTACTTTGTTTTATTCACTCGTCTCGTGCTGTAGGTCAAGGTGTGCTGACCTCCACATGGTCTTGTAGATACATGGTCATCACAGTTTCTTGAATTTACATAATAAAATTGATTTGCCTTTCGTTCTGACAGTAGCAACAGTTAAAGTATGAAAAATTCCTTGGCACAACAAATGGATGCACTCAAATTCTCAGGTCTTGCAGGCAAAACTCACCCTCTTGCTTGCTGCCTCAACTGTTCTGCCTCAAAAGCTGCATAAGGTCGGGAGGATTTCGAAGGTGGGAATGCGGCATATTGAGGTAGTGGAATAACACTCCTAAAGGAGAGAAAATAGATTAACAAAAAAATATTTAAATGATAAAAAAGAAGTGCATGTTCTGACTTACATTCCAGGTTGAGCGTCAACAGGTCTTGCACAGGAAATACAGTGAAACTTCATAGCAGGTCTGGAGAATATTTGATCATCATATTATAAACCACATTTCACCCACACAGACTAATAAATACCAATTGCCAAACAGCTTACTTTGTCATCCCAGCTGCTGAGTCATCATTCATTGACAAATCAACATGCTTACATTTGTTTGCTTTGATGCGTTTATCTAGCAAACAAAAGGGACAACACTGAAGTTCTGTATGCATGTGCAAATGCTTGCAGAAACGTCTTACTAATGTATTCCTTTAAAGGATCAATTTCCAGCCGGTCCAACTTGCCATCAACATCCTCATTCAGTTTTGAAATGGCATCTCGTAACGCAGCTTCCTATAATTACGATGCATCAGTCCCATATCTTATCTACAGGGTAAAGCTTGAATGATAATGCACCTGTTCTGCAAGTTTGCTCAAAAGGTTTGACACAGTTTGTTCCAAAGATCCAAAACTTGCATCAAACTTGAATTTGCTTATCATGTTGTCCAGCACTAACTTGTCAGCTTTCTAAATAACACAATTACTGTCTCATCTTTCTGATAAAGCCATCTAAAACATAGCCATCATAGTTTCTACTTACAGAATCCATCTCCATCGCAACAGAATCTACATCAGCTTTCTTTTCTTCAAGGCATTCCACTGAAGAATGCAGTCTCTGAAATGATGAACTCATTTAAGTTGCTATGTTGTAAAGAGAGATAAAAGTACATATTTCTCACATCAATAATCCCTTGTCTCTTGTCTCCATCCTCTGTGAGCTTCCTTGTTGAAATGTGTAACCTTTGCAGGTTTTCATGGAACTCTTTCATACTCTGATTAATGTTGTTTAAATCTTCAGTGCTCTTTAAAAAAGCATGAAAAAAAGATGAACCACATGCTATCTCGACAGAAACATCAATCATATTTAAACAATGATCAATGCACAATAATGTAATTTTAAATTATATATATATTTAGTTTTACCTTTGTACTATTTGTGCATATGTCTTGTTATCCTGCATTAAGAGGAGGAAGATTTTCCTCTCTTGGTTAACATTAGTAACTTTGATTATGTACTATGAGCTTTCTAGATTATTTAATCAAGGAAATGTATGGTTATTTGTTTACCGGTATTTTAGTTTCAAAATACAATCAGTTTGCTAATATTAGCACATACATTCATCATCCATTACCTTATTGATCATTTCATCTTTCCAGTTGATCATATTTTCCATTTTTTTATTAAATTCATTAATTTGTGAGATGAGATCTTCAGAGATATCTGCACGATACAAAACATTTGGTAATTCACTAATTAAATTATTAATTTTAAAATTATAAATTAAAAATTATAAGTTGTTAACAATATTCATCAGGAAGTCAACGAATTAGTCAACATGCAGAGTTTGCGCACCCGGTTTTCTTCGTAATTCTTCAAGTTCCTCCTTGTCAGCTTTTGTTAGCATTGTTTCCTAGAGAAAATAATGTACTACGTTATAAAACAAGTCATACAATAAATACATCAATTTTCGATCCTTTCTCACTTGTAGTTTTTGGATGTTATTCAGTACAAGATAATCATTGCCAGCCATATCACCCAGATGTTTGATGGTGTCCAAGACTTCTTTATTACTGGATTCAATCTCACTTGCACTGCCACATTTCAATGCTGATTCAAAGTCAGGCCATTTCATGCAGGTGTCAAGATCGCTCTTTGTTGGCAATAGTGCAAATTTATTCTGCAGACCTTCCTGCAATTTTTAAAACCTTCCAAAAGTTTCTGCATACAGCTGTCAAGTAATTGTTGGTTGTCTTACTAAGTTTACCTGTAGATTTCTTAAATTCAAGATGTCTTCATTTTGACCTAAAATAAATATAAATACTTGACAAGGAGTACGTATCCTTTAATGTCTAGCACATACCAATCAGTGTATGACAAATAAATGTAAATATACCAGAATTCTCCAGTGTTTCAAGCCTATCTCGTATTTCTTTGTTGTTTTCTCCAATCTAGTTACATTAATAACAACATAATATTTGCTTGTAAATGTACAATAATGACAACATGGAAAATTACTTCATTTATGGAGTTTCTAAATTGCTGGAGATCATTTTTAAATTCTTTGATACCACCAAGTTCAGAGAGAGCATGTTCCAAAAGACTAGACAACTGAAAATAACAACATTACACACATCAGCACAACTCAGCTTAAGGTGCCCATGCAGGTACCACAATTCCCTCCCAAAGTTTCAAACCTCTCTCCATACCATAGCCCCTCGCTATACTATAACCCCTTTTCCATATGGTCAGCCCCTCCCCATCCCGCCCCATACTTGTATCGATTTTTTAGTCAAATTAATGACTTCAGTTGTCATATCATGTCACACAATTTTCATTTGCAAATTTCTTGTTAATACCTTTTCAATAGCGGTTTCAGTAGCAGAAAGTCGTCTATTTATGTTGATAAACTGCCATATATCCTTCACTGTAGTTTCTTTCTGCCTAACTCGTTTCAAAATCTCATCATTGTTTGGTAACTCGTCCAAAACGTTGAGCTTATTTTCGAGATTCTTTACTTTGTTTTCCAAATCTGAACTCTTTGGTATGACCTTCTCATTATAAGTCTGTCTTTTGTCAAAACTTTTCGACGAGAATTGAATACCATCTTCCTGGTGAAAGTCGCCATTTATATTTTTAACCAATTTTGATCCAACACCCAAAGTTTTTACTATTTCTAAAAGCACACCATGTAAAGCACTGAAGTTCACTGTTTCAGAAGTCCCAAGAGCTATTTTCAACAATTTATCAATCTCAATTCCCGCCGACATTATCTTGTGTTTATTACACGAAAAGATATTCACTTGCAGAAAAAATGTATATGCGTGTTGCTAAGGCAACCGTAATATCACCAGCCATAAAATATTTATCAATACTGAAAGAATTGATTAATATTTAAATTCATCACGCAAATGTTTAAAACAGTCGTAATATATAATAATTTATTACTTAATTGCACTGTAAAGATAATTTCTACATAATAAAGTGGCATGCTTTGTACATAATTGATGAATACAGTCTTTTTTGCTAAAAATTTATTATTTTTTTCCCCGCTTCTTATTTCCTTGTTTTCTATCACCACTTTTAGTCTTCTTTGAACTGCTTCCCTTCTGCCTTTTGACACTTTTTTTCCTGCTTTCATTTGACACTCTGAATCAGAGAAATGTACTTCTGTTGATGAAATTTTTGTTGTAGAGTTTAAATAGTAAATGCAAGACTCACTGTGTCTGTTTAGAATTCACGTGCTGATTTGTTGCCTTTTTTACATCCAAAGTTGGCAGCTTACTAATTCTACCCAACACGTCTAAATTTTTCTGCTTTTCCAGATGAAAATCACCAACAATAGGCTGAAACTTAATAAAAATAAATCAGTGATCAGTACATGCCATAACCAAGGTGATTACAACACTTACTATATTTGATGCTACAGTGAGTTACCTTGCGTTTTGTCCCAGACTTCTTTGGTAGGGTTTCATTACGCTGAATAACAAAGTAGGAGGATAGTTAATTCGCAGAATTGGGCAAGTCAACACACCAAACAGAATACTCACCAAATTTGGAGTAAATTTTCCCATAGATGCTGTTGACATCCTTGCAGTATTTATTGCAGCTTTAATCTGTCAAAAGAAACGCAATTCAACAATCAGTTCCCAAAGTATCTCTTTTCATTCACTCACGGATATACCTTGTTCCTGTTAGGCTTTTGTTCAAAATCCATTTCATCTAGCTCTGAAAAAGGATTCTGTTAGTATTTTTACACCATAATTTAGAACAGAAAACAAATCATACTGGTTCCTTTGTGCTTTCTTCCAACATTTTTCAACCTCTGAAATTCATTCTTTGCAATTCTTTCTTTTTTCTCCTTCTCCCGTTTTAAAAATTGGTCTTCATATGGATCTGCGAGACATATTTGAAGGTTGGCGGGCGAAAAAGAACATAATCTAAAAAGATCTTACCAGCATTGCCTGGGACTTCTATCAACCATTCATTTGTGTTATCTTTTGCTCTTTTAAAACCCCAGCGTGGCTTCCAAGTCTGCAAAAATTGAATGAGAAGTTTAAACAATGAAAAAAGTTTTTTACTAAAATGAATACTGTTTACCTGACTGATTTCATCCCACAACATTCTACCTCTCTTCTGTTTCCTAATTCCCTAATAAAGAATGTTGCACTATGTCTTAGGTGTGAACAGTCATAGATGACCCCAAAGACAGAATGTACCTTGCGTTTAGCAAACTCTTGCCACTTTGTCAAAGGTTTAGGTTTAGGAATCTAAAATTTTGAAGAATCGAAAAATAGCTCTTAGTTGAAAATATACAATGTATCTTTGACAATGCCATTCCATACAAAGCAAGATACCGGTTTTTCACGGGGAAGAACTGTGCTGGCTTCGGGAAGCTACAAAATTAACAAAGCATTTGACGACAACTGTTTCAAAGTGTTTGTTTGGGCGCATGCTGAAAGAATAGATAGCTGATGTGCATGTCATATATGAACAATGTAATACACATGGGGACAGTTTAATTACATTAATATTTAGCAAACCTTGACTACAAAAACATTCTCAGATTTTTCAACAGGTAACTAAAATAAACAGAACACCAGGAGTACAAATACAAAACAATTATCACTCTTCACATTTTCCAACCATAAAATTCTACCTTCCAAATAGCATTAAAAAGGAACTGTGCGTTATCTCGAGCAGTTTGCTTCAAAATGTCTTCCTTTTCTTTTCTAAAGCATCAAGTTAAATAGGACACCAAGTGTTCATATAAAATAATCAATTCACCTTGAAGACACGAGTGACGAGTCAGTAACAAACTCACTTGAAATTCTTGCATTCAAACAGGTTAGCGTCTGATATTAACATATTTCCCAAATCTATGTTAGGTTCAATAAGCTTAGCCACTTCTGTACTCTTATATTTCTTCCTCGTTTCGACACTGCAGATTATTTCGTCAATACTTTTTACTTCACAAACTTCGCTCGCCATCTTGAACCTGTGTTTGTTACCCATTTGTTCCTCATCTCCCCTTTCATTCCTATTTGTTCAAGATACCCCCCAATGCTCCTGAAATCCCAAATTGTTCTCGATGTTGCTATTTGTTCCTGACATTTCCATTTGTTCCTCATATCACCATTTGTTCATTGTCTTTCACAATTATCATGACATTCATCTTTGTATAAAGATTGTTCTCGAAATAGCTATGAACTATTTGTATATTGTTCGGTTTAATAGACATAAATTGAGATATGATATTTTTAGCTGGCGCAGGACGCCAGTAAAATGGTATCCACGATAGTCCATCTCATTCTTCCTCATTTCCTCCTATGGATCGAATATAAGTTCTAAGTTATCTTTTGGCGGCATCGGGCAATAAAGAGAGAATTTTTAGTAACTTTATGAGGATAAGATAAGATACACAGTCGCAGGATCCTCATGTTGACAGATAAACAAAACTTGTCGAAATTTTTCTAGTAAAGTCAACAATTGATTTCGTCGCAAATTTTCATAATACATTATCTCCTCGAGGTGGTGATTGCCACAGAAGTACCGAGTTAACCTGCAAGAAAAATGTGCATCATTTGTTTATAATTAAATTAATTGTATTTAAAATACTATTATATAACATATATAAGTTAATATTAAAATATACATTTAATTATACATTAATGAATTATAACATATTAAATTAAAGCAGCACAGTATTTATTTATTTAATTTATATACCTTGCAAATAATTTGTGATCTTCACTTGATGCTGATATGTCACTTTGCTTGTTGGGAATCAAGTAGATATACATGTGAAGCTGAAGAAACAAGGAAATATCAGAAACACTGTATAGATAATTGAACACTTGAATGAAATACCTGAATGAGTAAGTGATGTTTTAACATCCAGATAACTCTCTGCACTTGATTTGTCTGCAGAAAAATGAGTTCTTTATTTTTCAAGCCAGGCTCGATGAGATGTGTAATTTACAGTATTCTTACCTTCTGTTGAGGCGACCACAATGGACTAGCTTGCTCACCAAGTGGGGTGGGTAGTGAGAATTGAGATAGTTGTTCTTGTAAAGACATACCAGAATACTCTGCTGCAAACTGTTCTGTGATCTGAGATTTACTGTGAAAGAATCACACTGACTTGGATTAAAGTGATATTTGTGCATACGTAATGTAGGAAAAAAGGATGTACTTACAAACATATGAATGCATCAGGAGAGACAACATAAACATTACTCTCACAAAGAGGATAGATTATTCTTGCTTTGCCCCAATACACGAGATGAGCGGCGATAGAAAAGATCTAGATGACAATATCACAATTCTTTCATTACAACTTCTTAGCGGCTGCCATGCAACTATAGAGCAAGCTCACCAACGATAAGGAAATGTCAGTGTCTTGAGACAATGTTTGGAAACTGGGAAACAAATGAAAGTTTATAGCTTTGTAAAACATTGGAATACTCAGAGAAACTTGAACTGGACCTCTTTAATGGCGTAGTCATCTTGATAAATCTGATAAGATCTGGAGAACAATCATCAGGAAGCAGTGAAAGAAGTGTTGAATCTTCAACCAGAAGTAGAATACCATGATAAGGTCTGAAAGATATCTGGGTGACACTCTTGACACTGTAATAGTTATGGATACAAATTAAATAACATTAGGTACCTCATTGCTGCCAAGCAAGCTTCAATTGTCTCTGGCTAGTTAAATGAAATGAAAATTAGTTTACCATGAATGAATGAAAAGACATTGATGTGCAACATATCAAATTGTGTACCTTTATAACCATTTCAGGATTAATATTATTCACTTTATGTGGCAGACAAAACCCTACTCTAATCCAGTTATTAATCTTAAGATTCACTGTACCAGTTTGTGAAACACTAAAATGATAAGTAATTACTGCAATTACATCAAGAGGTGAGCAAATGCAGACACTGACAAATAATGATTGTTGAGACAAACCTATGAAAGGCTTCACAGAGAGCTTGCGCCAAAGTGCTTTGCGGGAGTATCAGATGAAATGGAGATGCCTCACTTGCTAAAATGAAAACTACTTTTCATTATGATGATATACTTGTTGTTTCATGACATCTAAAATCTTCTCTTGTCACCTTCTGGTTGCTCAGAGACTTCATCATGTATTGCAAGCATTGTTTGCCTTTCTGAGCAGAAATAACCACATCTAGACAAACAGTTAAATAGTTCACTTATGCAATCATGGACTGGAATTATTGTAAAAAAATATCTCCATTCCTTTACCTCAGTTCTTCATGTTTCAACGCAGTTGAAAGTTTCTGAGACAGGTCATAATAGCACTCACTAACAGATAGATCAACCTCTGCCTATCACATAAGCAACCACAATGTTATACAAATCGTTTCATTCAGTTCTACCTCTCATCTCACCTCTATGCTGTACCTGTAGTGCAAACACAATGCTAAAAAGTTTGATATTTATGCCTTCAACTTTACTATGATTTTTCTAAAACATAGAGTATTGAAAAGATCAGTGGTCTGCATTATTAGCAATCTTTGATTTTCATTCAGTTGCAACACCTGCTGTTTTGTTTCTTGTCGAACTAATGTCGGATGACCAACAAACAGCACATCTTCAATTCTCAGCTCAAACTTCTTGCCACAGAGTTTTTCACGAGGAGTCAGAATGTTAGCAAGAGTTTTATCAGAATAGCTAGAAAACAAACATTGATGTAAATAAGTACTAGTAATTTCTTCTTTTCTTAAGTTATAATTGAAGACACTCACTTTAAACAGGCCTTTTTAGCAAAAGAAAACGACCTGAAAATGAATATAATAGATAAAATCATTGCTGTTAATTGCATACAGCACATTGCATCGTATCCCAACATGAAGATAGTAATGACACATACTGAATTGGATTCTCTGATTTTGTTACATCAGTTTCATTGCTGCTTGTGCTTCCTGATAATATTTTAAATATTTTAAAGAATGTTGGAGAGCTGGTAAAATGTAACAATTTAGTAGCAAGTGCACTCGTATTCAATTCCAGGCGAGGTGCTGCATTTGAATTTCCTGCCATTTACTTTACTCAACAGACAGATTCTTGCTACTTAATGGATTAAGAATGGACATTTCATTAGCCGAGTAGCTGGTACTTCAAGCAAGAGTGCACTTGACAAGTAAAATTGCCTGGCTACATGCTAGAGTTGCGATCCTAATAAAGGAATCGAGCCTTTAATATCATGCAGTTGTGGGCAGTGGCCACCAAATAGAGGTTCAATTATGTCAGATAGTGGTCAGATATAGCCATATAGGTATAGCACTCTGTGATGACAGGGGTGGGGTGGGTTACCATTAGTTTCTGCATCATTTTCTTGACAAAATGGATATCTAAACAACAATTTCTCTCCTCTGCTGCCAGCTGTCACTAAGATCACATTGATTGGATCAAGCACAGACATTGAACTCTAATAAGTAAACAAGCTCCTCCTAAACTTACTAAGACGGTTCAGTTTCAGTGTTCTTGCTTAATGAACCGTTGGCGGCTGGCTTTGCCCAATAGTTCTAGCAAAAATAATCGCGATAATGCATTCGAAAAAAAATTCCAGTAAAAATTTATCGTGGTAACCCGATTTGAACAAGGATTGGCTGGTTGTGGGGCATTTGAAAGATGTCTCGCGAAGATTTTGTGTACATGTGTTTGTTGCTTGGCGCTATTCCGTTTGGTCATATTGTTAAAATTTCAGGTTCTCCGGCAACGAAGCAACTGCTCTCATCTCTCGCTGGAATATTCATGATTTTATCAACTACTGGCCTGGTGGGACTTCCTCATTCATTCTGCACAATACTAGGCACTTATTTAATCCTAAGAGTACTAGGACCTAGGTATGTATCCAAGACTATACATAGGACGCATTCATGATCTGTATCGAGATAACTGTGTGATTTTTTGAAGGGTTGGTACAAGGTCTTAACACATCCTATGGACATTGTCAAAACATGCAGAGAATGTCACATGTAGTATTGCCAACATCTCACTTCCTCCACAGACCATCATGAGTAGGATTAATAATTTTATTTAGGTATGGGCCTTGGTCAGCATTTTTTTTCGTATTTGGTTATCTATTTTTCTTTCGAACTTGTCATTGGTATGGACTGGCCAAACCTCCAGCTTACTCAAATGCTGTCCAACTGCTTGTCACATTGCGGGTGAGCTTGAATGCGTTTTAGTGATGAGTTTACATTTTGTTCTACTGTGGTGTTTTGTTGCCTTGTAGATGTGCACCATATCATTTGAAGGTTTTCAACTTAGCTGTATAAAAAGACCCCTCATTTTGCAAGATATCACAAGATCTTCAACCTTGCAAGCTACACTTTTTGATGTTTTCAGTTATGGTTACTGCTTTTGTGGACTTATGACAGGACCTTACTTCAGATTTACAACCTATGTTGATATGTTACATCAAAGTGAACAAATTCCTACATTCCTTGTTGCTATGAAAAGACTAAAATACGTTCCAATGCTGGCGGCAATTTATTTACCCTTGAATAGCTACTTTCCATACACTTTTCTTGTGAGTTCAGAGTACCATAATCATGCTTGGGGCTTAATATACCATATTGCATATCTTGCTCCAATGTTTGGATGGTTTAGATTAAGGTTCTACATAGGTTGGCTGTTGGCTGAAAGTAGTTGCATTTCGTTGGGACTTGGAGCTTATCCAGAAAAATGCAAGAGCAAGCCTGGTCAGGGGCCCACTGTTCTAATCAATGATGATAACTCAAAGATAGAAGATGTTCAATATGAGTACGTTTTGATTTACTTCAAGCATTCTCTTTTGTTCTCCAACTGATCACAGTCTGGGTTATTTAGTTTTGAAACTATACGCAACATTGAATTATGGGAAAGTGAGTTTGCACCTACTCTGCATAAGACAACCAAGACTTGGAACATGACGGTGCAATGGTGGCTTGCTGAGTATTGTTACAAGAAGTTCCCACTAAAGAAATACAGGTGTTTGCTTTCTTCCTGAGCTATCTTTATTTGACATGATGACTACTATATGTTTTATTGCAGGATGTGGGCAACATTTCTGTTCAGTGCTTTCTGGCACGGAGTACGTCCTGGGTACTATCTTACTTTCATGAGCGTTCCTCTTGTCATTGCAGCTCAGTTACGTATGGTAAAAATGATACAGCCCTCGGAAAAATGGAGGGCTGTTTATGATTGGATTAACTGGTTTATACTTCATCGTTGCTTTGAGTACCTTAGTGTAGCATTTGTGTTGCTCGACATTGAGGCAATTTTGAAAACATGGTCTACTATGTATTTTTATAATCACATTATTACCATTTTTTTCATTATATTACCTGCATTTTTACCAAAAAGAGGATTGGGTGAAAGTGCACTTACGAAGTCAGATCAAATGCTTTCTTGATGCTGCAAAAGCAAATTGGATTGCACAGAAAAACTATTTCATCTGACTTTAATATTGAACATAATAACATTTAGTTGTAAAGTGAACTAGATTAAAATTACATTTATTAAGCGCATTATGGAGCAAACCTCTCACACACGTTGAACCGAGAAATAACAATAGCTAATCCATGTTTATTTGAAATATACCTTTGAGGGTGTATTCAAGGGAAATAATATATAACATCATTACTATTAAGAAAACATTGCTCAGCTGACCAGCAGCCATTCCTGTTTTCACATTCGAGAGCCTCTTTCTTGAAGTGCCTAGAAAAGAAGTATTTATGATTTGGCCTGAAAAGGTGAATTTTTCCAACAGTAAATCTCATACCTTGGCTCTCTCACTCTGTGCAGCAGCACCCTGCTCTTCTGAGTCCGTGATATCTCGAGAAACAACACAAAGAAATTCCGCTTGGTCTTCTGCTCCATATTGATAATTACTGCCAACACTTATCAACTGTTCAAACCTCCAGCCATCTGGTAGGGACGATACCATTTGCGTTAGTTCATCTTCGTGGTATTGAATTACTCTGTACACATGTTTTGTTGATTTTATCTAAAATTTTCAACAATTTACGATAAAATTCACCTATAAAGTGCAATTTGTGTTGCTAATGTTTAACTACCTGGTTATTTTTCTGCAACTGTTTGATTCGATCTTTTGCTAGCCTAATGAGCTCCGTAATGTTATAGAATTCAGCTTCTTCTAGTACTCCTAAATAAACGAGTAAGTCTTATTATCCAAAGTTGAGTAAGTACAATTACTTCTTGTATTTAAATTATTGTAATCCATTCTTGTGGAGAATTCGAACCTTCATCTGTCAGGCTTCTCTCAATAATAAGCTTGCCATGTCTTAAATAGTTCAGGATTGGACCAAAATATTTAGGATCTCTATCAATCATATATGCGCCTACTTCGTCCTGGAAAAAGACCAATAATAAATGCCAACCGAATGCATGAATGACAAGTGTGAATGAAATGCACAAACTACTAAAAGTATGAGAATTACTTTGTCTGTGGGTAATTCTGGATCCTCTGCTACAAGTCGTGCTAGAAATGATTTGGGATCTTTACTTAACGTAGTCTTGGTCGTTAAGAAATGTGTACCTCCCACATTCAACTTAATCCAACTTTTAGAGCGCTTCTTGCCTCCTCCTTTGTCAGACGCCATATTCGGAATATAACCTGCAAGAAGATGCTACACCTGAGCCACTCTTTATCCACTGATTTCAAACTTTGTTCCTCTTCATTCATTCTTGTCCTTGTTCATTAACCGTTGTCCGCATTTATCAAACAATACTGCACCTTGGCCCCATTTATTCACATATATCACTTATCGTCCCATCTCTGTACCCATTCTTCACAGACATCATAAATTGCTCCTATTTGTTCAAAGACGTTTCTCTTTGTCACTACTTGACCACAGATGTCACACTTTGTTCTTATTTACTCAAAAACGTAACAATTTGTCCTCACTTATTCATTGACATTCTACATTATCCGTACTTATCCACCGATGTACCGCGTAATTCCAATTTCCAAAATGGCTTCCGGTGGTTTCTGATTATGTTTCTGATGTATTTGTTTGCACATTTGAAGTTTACAAAATGTCTGCTATATTAGTTCCTTGCGTTCGTTGAAACTAATTGAAGCTGCTGCCAAGGTTTGCTATGTTTCAAAGACAGCGAAATTGGTGGACGGAAGTTATTTGGAAGCCGAAAAAAGCTCACTCATTGGAACAGTTGAGGTATTTTATAATTTTTATTGACGTCAGTTTTAATATTGATAGTTTCTATATACTGAATGATGCATAAAAGTGTACGAGAAGGCAGATTTAGAAGATAGCACGTTTAGAAAACTGTGTTAAGCACATGACTATACTTGTTGACATGATGAGGTGTCATTTCAGATATCATCATTACATTTTAACACGAAATGCAGTCGTCACAGATCAGAATCGATCATTGTTGGTTGAAACATTTCGATCAATTGCTGAAATACTCATTTGGGGGGATCAGAATGACAGCTCAGTGTTTGAGTAAGTGTCCATAATTATATGTTTAAATGCCACTTGGTCTGGCAATACAATTATCAACTATATATATCTTTGGGGATAATTATAAACAAATCAATGTTTTAATAAATTGTGGCTTCCTGGATGATGGGCGATTATTCAGCTGATACCTTGGAGACAATATTTTTATTTTAGTTTTTTCTTGGAGAAGAACATGCTACTTTACTTCTTAAAAATCTTGAACCAGAATCCTGGAGCATATGTGTGTGTTCAGTTACTTCAGACGTTGAACATTCTTTTTGAAAATATTCGTCATGAAACTTCTCTGTGTAAGTTGATCTATGTGTAACATTGGAACTTCTAAAGGCTCGTTGTTTTAAAACAAAACGCTTGCTCTACTAGTGAGTAAACATTTGTATTTTCCAGATTATTTATTATCCAATAACCACGTGAATTCAATCATTATTCATAAATTTGACTTTTCCAATGAAGAGGTATTATTTAAATGTGTTGATCTGATAAACGTTGTTTGGTTTTTTCACTGATTCTTGTATGTTTTGTTTTGTTAGATCTTGGCTTACTATATTTCCTTCCTCAAAACTTTGTCCTTGAAACTGAACCTTCATGTCATCAATTTCTTTTTCAATGAGGTATGTATGTTGACTGAAGAATATCATGATAACTTCTTAGAATTTTGTACAATTTGCAAGCATTGTTGTTTGCTTTTCAGAGAAAGAATGACTTTGCACTTTACACAGAAGCTCTAAAATTTTTTGACCACAAGGAAAACATGGTTCGCATTGCGACGCGGACATTGACATTGAATGTTTTCAGAGGTAGAAAATGGATGTGAGATTTGCTATGAAATATGTATGAGTAATATTTGAAGACGTTTCTTTGTAGTGAACGACAAAGCAATGTTGAACTTCATTGTGAACAAGACAGCTGATGCTTATTTTTGTAACCTTATTTGGTATATTGGTAATCATGCCATTGAACTTGAGAAATGTTCAGTTGCTGAGTCTGAGTAAGTTGTTTTTAGTGTGTGTCATGTGAAGTAAATATTTTTCTGGCCTGTGCAGAAAGTGCCTGGTAAACTGTAGTGTTAATTTTTGTTATAGCCATTTGCATTGTGAGCGTCTCAAAGACCTGGTCGCAGACCATCTGGATCATCTCCACTATGTCAATGATATTTTGTCTTTGAATATCTTGGAACTAAATGAAATTCTCACAGAATATCTTTTGGATAGACTCATTATTCCTCTTTATCTTTACTCTCTTGTTAAAAATCATCCATCGCAGGTAGGAAATATTGAGAATACACAGTGAACTATTCATAGATAAAACTTTTCTTAACACTTGAAGAATATTGTGCAGGATTTCAATCAACTGACTGATATGCTGTTTGTAGGAAAGTGGACCTCGTGTATGCAAGTTATTTGCTCTGTATCTACTCTCACAGGTGGATGGTATAAATGTTTCAAGATCCTTTCTTGTTGAATGTTTGTTTTCTGAAATGCATTTTTTTCTGTTGCAGATATTTCTGATCATCAAACATCCACCTCTGGTGTCCACTGTAACAGATGTCATGTTGCGAGGAGAGGAGACAGACTGTTCACCAGATCACCTGCCACTCAGCCCACGCAAGGTGTGTTTTGTCGCATTAAAAACCTTTCTCACTTCTTCAATGTCTATTTGTTGGTCAGACAAATGTCAAGATGTACTCCTCTTTTCTTTTAGATAAAGAATAGTTTTCGAAATGCTGTTCGATCTTTCAGAGCTCCAGAACAAAGTCTGGAGGAGACATTGCTGGCTTGCGGTGTGAACAGTGAGGGTTACACAATATCGAACCGACTGAGTGAACTGGCTAGACAACGATCAAGGCATGTTGCAAACTCTAAGTTCTACACAAAAGGTAGGTTTCTGATTGTCCATTCAAATCTCTCGTAGCAAAACTCATGATGTTTTTGCAGGTCGAGGTAATCAACAGAAAAAATGGCGACCCAAAGAAACAAGACAGAGGGCACGTGGAGAAGAAGACAGACATGTGATCAGTGAAAATGACGTCACTGTCGATGATGTCACTGTGGATGACGTCACTTTCGATGACGTCAATGTTCGTGTATCACCAAGAGGTGCATTAAGCAACTTTCATCCTGTCTCCATGAGTGACACGCCGCTCGGTCAAAGGAGTGGGGACGATGATGATGGAGATGGCCTGATGTTGACAAGTGAGACTTCAAATGAAGTGAAAGGTACAGTGTTGCGAGTTAGTTTGCGAACATAGTCGGATGAATGTTGTGTTTTTTTAAAGGATTTACGACAGAGGAGTCAGCCATTCCTAACAATGTGAAGGTTTCAAATACTGCTCCACCTTTTCCCAAGGTACAACTTCTCTTGCTTCTATAAAATCTTGCCGCATCTTTAAAGTGAGAAATATTTTCTTCTACAGAGTCTTCTCACACGACCTGCACAATTTCACGCGAACAGGTAACTTATTTCAATATTTCTTTCTTGTTCTTTCTTGAAATGATCTAAGTTCTAATATTCTCGCAGGTTGTACTTTGATGCGCTGATCCAGTCTCTAGACTGCAGCCATGATGACCGCGAAGCGTTGTTTACCCTTTGTCTCTTTCATTCTCTCGTCAAAAACCAAGGTTTGTCTTATCTTGTTTGAAAATTCTACACAATTGCCGACGAGATATTCTTGTATTTCTTCAGGAGTTGACCCTGAATTGCTCACATGTATTGGTTTGTTTCCCGGCCAGGTCAGTCATATATCCATGCTTACTCCTCACTACTCGTTGTTAACTTCACTTTCACCATGTTTAGCTACCAGAAAACTACAATGACGACTTGATCCAGGCTTTGATCAAAATCATGGAACAGGCTTCCAAACATGGTATGTAGCTCATTCTAGTTGCAGCCTGCACGCGAAACTCACATTCGGTTTTGTTTTGTTTAGTGAACAAAGTTCGTCTTGTCACTTTGCAAATGAGCATCATTTTGCTCAAGCAGCTTGTCTACAATGGTCATCCGGGACGTTCAGTATTGAAAGACGTTCATCTCGCTTTACTTGAAGTACGTTGAGGCAATTAGAGACTGGAATAGTAATGACTGTAATTCACTACAAGTTGCAAGGATGTTTTATTGAGAGAACTGTTGTTTTATTATGATTTGTTTCAGAATGTTCGTGAATCTTGTACGTTGGAACTCAGGAATTATTACAAGGTGAGTTCACTGGGCAACTTGGTCGTTGGCGCCGGCGTTTCTCGACTAATATACATTGCTATCTTTCGAGGGTGATGACATATTTCTGGACATGTTTGAAGCAGAATATAGGCAGATGAAGGTGAGTCGGCTTATAGCAGCAATATAGAACATAATAATAGTATTTATTGGTATTATAAATTACTATTATTTTTCTCATATTTTCGGCAGGTGAAGCCTTTGAACGTAGAGCATCTCATGATGGATGCGTCTCTACTTCTTCCTGTCACCGCCACTCCACTGACAGGAATCGAGTTTTCTAAAAGACTTGCTTGTGGTGAAGTGGAACACACGCAACGGGTAACTGTTCACGTAAAACAATCGAAAGAGAAATGTTCCTGCGTGTCTGAAGCATACTGTCCTTACAGACTGTTCGTGCTTTTCTCATGGTGCGAGAGTTGAGTTTGGCAGTGCGCAGGGAACCTGAACGTCAGTTGCCTTTGTCTAAAGTCGAATATTCTGTGAAAGAAAACGAAGTCCTGGATCTGAGTATGTATTACCTTTGATATTTAGCAAAGATTAAGGCCGGTTTACACTGTCAAAGTTTCTGTGATCAAAGTAGGAATTTTTCACCGGGAAATTCTATATTCTGAAAAATTTGTAAGAAATATCAAAGTGAAGTAGTTCCTTGTTGAGCATTGTATTAGTTACCTTAAATAATTTTAGCAAATCCTTCAGAAGCTAGGAGTTACCTGTCCGAAATTCCCACTTTGATCACAGAAACTTTGACAGTGTAAACCGGGCCTTAGCAACTGAAAATTTTCGTTTTCGTTTTCAGACAACAGCGATCTGATTTCCTGCACAGTCGTTGATGATAACAGGTTCATTGAACTTTCTTCTCTTTCTTACCAGCGCACAATTTTGACGAAATTATTTATTTATTATTAGTTTATTAGTTTATTATATTTATTTATTATTAGTTTATTAGTTTATTATTAGTATATTAGTTTATTAATTTATTAGATTATTAGTTTATTAGTATTATTATTAGTAATTATTATTTATTTATTTATTTATTATTATTTAGGACATTACGTCGTTTTCTTGTGATTGATGAAGCTCAGTTTATCTTGGTCGAGCCAGACACGACAAGACTTGGTTGGGGAGTCGTCAAGTTCGTTGCCTTGCTACAGGTTTTTTGACGTCACTTTTGTTCCAACTTTCTCTTCATCCAACCATCGAGTCTGGGTCTTTTTCGCTCTAGTTTGTTCACCCTGATTGTCTTTCGTTGAACCCCCAGCACTTTGGTCTTCTCGAAAGACATGAAATTTCTAATTTTTGCAATAGGACGTGGAAACATCTCCAGACAAGTATGACAGTCGCTCTCTGTTTATCACGATCCACAAACCTTTCGCGAGCTCCACGCGTGGTCCCCGTCGTCCAATGATGATTGCCAAGTTCATGTTCGATGACTACATCCGCTGTATGTCTGCTAAACAACGCTTGCATCGCAGGCGCACTTCATTACGTCACATCAAACTACAAAGAATTGCACAACTATTGGAAGTACCAGTCATGGCTGGCCCACAGGAGCAATTTTTTTCAGTGACCCCTCCGTCTTTTTCTCGTCTGAATGTTGCAAACGTAGAAGGGTTTCCAGGTCGACCGGGTGGTGCAGTCTCTGTCGCAGAGATCTCCGCCGACTTGTTTGAACCAACTATAGATGCGAACAAGGAAATATCAGTGGATAATTCCGCGGACGATCGTCGCATGGCTGCACCCGAGTCTTGTCTCAACCCGTCCCAAACCTCTGGTGATCAAGCTCGCACTCTTGCTTGCGTCCTTGATATTCCTGAGCAGCAGGCTGAGCAGGCTAGCGACGAAGTCATCGAACTTGCGTCGGATGTTCTCGAGATACCTTCGTGGAACGACGTTTTATCGACGGAAAACAGCACTGACTTTAGCAGAAAATGTCCATCTGCACCTGCGACTCCCAGAGGTCAGCGACGCTTTGGAAATTCTGAATTTCATGTAGTAGAATGGCGCGGTTCAGAATTGAGCAGAAATAATTCGGAACCTTCACTTTCTACACAAGAAACGTCGTCTTGAAAATGTATTTGTTACCAGTATAATACGATAAAATAAATTACATATTACGACCTATCGAGTAGGGATATGACCTCATGAGAGGTGCAACGTGTGGGTAACTGATGGTGGTGTTCTTTGGCAATAGCCAGTGATAGCTGATGCAGAAAGTCTGGTTTGAGTTTTGTTTTGCTTTTATATGGCTTACCACAAGTACACATGCATACCCACTTTTCAACCTGGAACCATTCAAGGTATTGTATACTACAATGAAACCTCAGTTGCCAATGTGATCACCTCCAGAAGCTGGGTAAAAGGTTCTTTGTTAAATAGCCAACATGAGTTTCATATTTTGTTGAACAAGGTCAGCATGCCATCCTTCATGAAAGTGAGGCTAGCAAGGCATGGAGCTGCCATACATTTGCC
>JAODVM010334101.1:0-11450 GCA_025400095.1 Phenganax marumi
TTCACTGTTTAGCTCTTTTATTGGAACTTTCTGTTTCTCCTTCATTCTAGATAATATTTCTTGATTCTCTTGTTGCGGTTTCTTACTATGAGCAATACGTTTTTTCTCTCCAAGTTTGTTTTCATACTTTATTCCTTCATTAATAAGTTCTTGAATATCATTTGGTAAATAATTTTGTTTTTGTTGATTCGAGTTTTTCATCTCTACTTTATTTATAGTCCTATTGTTTTTTCAAAAAGTTTCAATTTTGAAATCTGTGCAAGACTTGGTAGGTTTTAGAAATAAGCCAGAACCCCCGCTCTCTGTTTGACATCATCTTTACTTATAATTCTTTTTTTTTTTCAAAAAGCTTCAATTTTGAAATCTGTGCAAGACTTGGTAGGTTTTAGAAATGAGCCAGAACCCCCATTTTTGCACTACTGACATTCCAACATAGATCAGTTTACTTGATGCTAGCTTTGTCTTGTGCATATGCACTGCAATTAGGTTTTCATCAAATATTGTATTAGACTTGTAATTATGTTTCTTAAATAGTTTTAGTGCTTTCTCTGAGCTAGTTACTAATTGCACATCAACTCTATTTCTCAAGTTTTCCATCATTTACCAAAGACAGAGTTGTTCATTAATTTGAAAAAGTCCTTTTCAAAATTAAACTTTGAAATTGTTTTATGGTTAGTATTAAGTTCTATATAAGACTTTAACCATTCAGATTCTTCGAAGCGAATTCCTCGATGTATCTTTGTTAGAACAAAACCCTTGTTTATATATCATTTAAGCGACTCATGATGCACTACATACTTAAACTTTGAATTTAAAGTTGGAATTAATTTTTCATTATCCGAGTCTGTTTTTACTCTTTCTGGCACTAGTGGATAGTCATTATGTTGATCATGTAATTTTTCAGGATATTCAGGGTCTACATCTAATATACAAGGTATTGTGTCCCAACTTTGAATTTGTTTACAATTCATTGATTTAAAATTATTTGTAGGTAATTTATTCATCATAGCCCAACCATATAAATTATTCGCATCTAAATATGGAATATATATACTTGGTTCTCTGGCTCATAGTCGTGCAGGTATTTTTTATTTGCTACTGCATATCGTTTTGTAGTCATTGAAACACCACTTCAAACTCCTTGTTCTATCACAAGGAACATTTCCTGATCATGTAGTAGTTCCAATTCAAATTTAGTAAGTTTAAGTGCCGCATCCCAGGCTAAACCACCAATGTGAAGCTAGCACTACTTTCAGCACCGGATTCAACACAACACTACGTTCAACACTACATTGGGCACCACATTGGAGAATCATTTACTTGTTTCCATCACTCAAAAATGCTATTTTGAAATACTGATATCTCGCTATATATGCAACAAAAGCTCTAAAAAAAATCACATATTGTAGAAATTTAAATTCTCTTTCAAACGATATAGAAATTGCGAGTGGCAGACTCCTATATCATGAGCAATCCTCCGTCAAACTGCAGGGTTTTTGGTGAAACTTAAACACTTCATTTGATATGCGATATCCTGTGAAAAATCGCCTCTTATAAAACGTATTATTTCTCCTTCTCTATTCTATAGAAATTCTTAAAAACTTCAAATATCGTACATATTTAAATTCTTTTTCAAACGATATAAAATTCACGAGTGGCCGATTTCTACATCATGAGAAATCCTCAGTCAAACTGCAGGGTTTCTGGCGAAACTTAATTAGATATGCGATATCCTGTGAAAACTGCGTCTTATAAAACTTAACATTTCTCCTTCTCTCTTCTATACAAATTTGTAAAAACTTCAAATATCGTACATATTTAAATTCTCTTTCAAATGATATAAAATTCACGAGTAGCCGATTCTTATATCATGAGAAATCCTGCATCAAACTGCAGGGTTTTTTGGCGAAACTTAATCACTTCATTAGATATGCGATATCCTGTGAAAAACCGCCTCTTATGAAACTTATGATTCTCCTTCTCTATTCTATAGAAATTTGCAAACACCTCAAATATCGTACATCTTTAAATTCTCTTTCAAACGATAAAAAATTTGCAAGTGGCAGACTCCTATATCGTGAGCAATCCTCCGTCAAACTGCAGAGTTTTTTGGCGAAACTTATCACTTCATTAGATATGCGATATCCTGTGAAAAACCGCCTCTTATGAAACTTATGATTCTCTTTCTCTATTCTATAGAAATTTGCAAACACCTCAAATATCGTACATCTTTAAATTCTCTTTCAAACGATATAAAATTTGCGAGTGGCAGACTCCTATATCGTGAGCAATCCTTCGTCAAACTGCAGAGTTTTTTGGCGAAACTTATCACTTCATTAGATATGCAATATCCCGTGAAAAACCGCCTCTTATAAAACTTATTATTTCTCCTTCTCTATTCTATAGAAATTCTTAAAAACTTCAGATATCGTACATATTTAAATTCTCTTTCAAACGATATAAAATTCACAAGTGGCCGATTCCTATATCATGAGAAATCCTCAGTAAAACTGCAGGGTTTTTTGACGAAACTTAGACACTTCATTAGATATGCGATATCATGTGAAAAACTGCCTCTTATAAAACTTATTATTTCTCCTTCTCTATTCTATAGAAATTCTTAAAAACTTCAAATATCGTACATATTTAAATTCTCTTTCAAACGATATAATATTCACGAGTGGCGGATTCTTATATCATGAGAAATCCTCCGTCAAACTGCAGGGTTTTTTGGCGAAACTTAAATACTTCATTAGATATGCAAAAACTTGTGAAAAACCGCCTCTTATAAAACTTATTATTTCTCCTTCTCTATTCTATAGAAATTCTTAAAAAGCTTTGCATTACACAATTGCAATCATACCATAAACAGCAATGAAGGGATGACACGGGCAATTAGCGAGGCCTTTTTCTGTGGGAGTCACCTGTAAAATATAATTAAAACTACCATTAATGATGACGTCTTCAACATTTTCATCTTCTGCTCTTTTTACGCAACATCTTAGACTCAAACGTGCAGAGTGATTTCATTTGAGCAAATAGTTTACTCAGGTTTTGCCTTTGCGGAATATTCGGTCATAGGCTACAAAGTTGTGTTGTCTAATTGTCTATTAGGCCATTTAGCGTTATTGTTTGATTGATTAACCTTCAGTTACCTGCTTATTGACTAAAACATCAGCCATATTGTACTGTAATCACTTACATCGTAGCATCGTATCATGTCTTGCTCACCTTCGTCAAAATATGACAGCAGAAGAAGACACACACCCGCCATCTTCGCAGCTTTAGCCTCCAGAAACTCTGTGGCATCCTCAATCAATTTGACTGATGTTTGCACATTCTTCTTTGGTACTTCCTGCTTCATATAATTAAAAATCACGGGCGATTTCCGTTTGACAGAATCTAGGTAGACCGTTTCTAGTTGAATGCCCATCAGCTCTTTGAAGTGCTTCAGTAAATATTCTTTGGAAAATAGAAATGGCCACGTATCCTTTATCTCTTTCATTGTAACAGGCGTAGGCGTTTGTCTGTTGATCAAAAATCGTTGGGAGACGTAGGTGAGTTTCACGAAATTGTCAACTTGATCTTTGTCTGGAACAGCTTTACGATGTTCTTGCAACAACCACTGCTGCTTTTCCTTTTGTGTCTCTTCATTTTCGTCAACAGGAAAGGAATCTGGCTGCCGACGGATGCAACCATAGGAATCGCTGACTGGCTTCCTCATTTTCTTTGCAGGTGTCTCAGAATCCATATCGGCACCTCCCAATTTTGAAAGCAATAAACTTGATTTCTTTTCTTTTCGATTCAAGTTAAACAACCGTTCCTCCATCTGTTTTCGGACAGATTTGTAGCCACTACCAACGACTGTATCACCAACAATGTCACAAAACGATTCTTTATGCTGTATTACAATCGTATTGGCAATTTTCGAGAGGTTCTTCCTACCCGAAAGACAAGAGTGTTTTCGTATCTCATCACAAACAATTCGTATCATTTCTCTACGGTCACTAGGAGTAGGACGCACCTTTTGCTCACAGGCATCCAGTAGCGAGTGCGGCATTTTGGACCATAGGATAGTAAAATCTCAAACCCATTGCCAGTGCTCCATCTGTGGAGCAGTTTTGGTATTTTGAGCTTCAACTGTTGTATCCAAGTGACTTAACGAAGACGGAGTACTGCAATGAGGAGGAGTTGAGAGGTCACTTCCTTTCACCATTGTCAATGAACTGAAGAGAGTTGTCTGTGGAATTTCGAGGGGTTTTACGTGTTTGTGCATCAAAACCTTAGATTCAAAACATTTTTACCATTGTAATTAAGCGTACAAGACAAGATATATGCACATCACTTGAGAAAACTATGTAGACTGATGTATTTCATGAAAGTTGTTATTAACTGAAGTAAACGTTGGTTTACATTCAAATTTAAATTGCAAACCTTTAGCATTTTTCTGAAGTTTTCACATTTGTATTGGCTTTAGAAAACTGCTAAGATCAGCTTCTTCAACGAAAGCTAGATCCCCAATGTCCGACACCCCAATTTCTAACAGCCTTTTAAGAGTGTTTTCTAGTACCACATCGTTTAAGTTTGGAAACAAATTCCCCATAAATTGTCAAACCTCTTCCATGTTATTTCGTTCCTGTAATCATGAAGAAACATAGTGCATGGAAAAACAATTAGCGAAAATGACCGACATTAAACTATGTGACACATAAACAGTGTTATATTAATTTGTTGCAAGTGCATATTTTAGAACAATCACTTCTTTGTTATTTCTTGTATAGGCGTGGATTGAGCATGGTGAACTGAGATCAGTAAATGAAACACATTCACGAACACTTTCATTGTCATGCAATAACTCATACAGTCCTAATTCTGAATTATGTTCTGCATTGACCCTTCTGACTAAGCAACACACTTAACCGGAGCCGCTATGCTTAAATAGCATTACAATTTTTCCCGATACAATGGCATAGGAGTCCACGGTAATTACCACATAATCATTCTTCTTATAGGTCACACTATTAATAGTCGCACAAGTTGATGTAGCTACTTCTGAAGATTCAAAATTATGGTGCTTATTAAATGCATTTTTAATACTTTCGTTGTATAGATCAATGTTAAACGGAATTTAATCATGTGCACGCTGCTTTCAAAAAACGAACCATTGTTGTAAAATGCCTGTAAAAGCTGATGACGTCCAGCAAATGGGTGGCAAATATTTATAAAATTTTGTGCGTTTTGAGCGCACTTCTTGAAGTAAGAATGCTTGCTTTCGAAGCGAAGGGTCCAGACTCCAATCAAGGGCCCAAATTGTAAAATATGCTGTGGATAATGACAAAGGTAGTGGTGTTTTGGCCTTAGTTGTTTGTCAGGAAATAGAGTTGTTCGGGCATGCAAGTACTCCTCAATTTTTACTCTGAAATAAGCAACTTGGGCAACATTTTTGGAGCACACACAAGGGCAACAATTTCCCTCAGCAAAAGTATCGCATCCCATTTTAAGATCATCAACAAGTGATCAAAAAACAATGTGCTGACCAAAGTATTTAAAATCCACTTCCCTTACGAGTAGAACTAACTGCATGGGATGAATTTTGGATCGACATTCAGGATCTAAATTGCCTAAAGTAGCGTACATCGCAAGAACCTTATGTTTCTTCTTGGCTGATCCTAACAGATTAACGATTCAAACGCATCTTGATAAAGCAAACTTTTTAAAGAATTTTATATATCATTAAATAGCACATTACTTTTTATCAAACTGCTATCATTGATATCTTGCAAAATTCCTTCTTGAGAAGCAATGGGAGTTTTTAATTGCTCTCTTACACTTGCATCTTTTAGAAAAGTTTCCAATGATTTAATTATTGGAATGTATTGACAGTACCTTTTCACATTTTGGTTATCAAAACCCAAACAAATGGCAACAGGGGCTACATAATTGAAATGCTTCTTATAGTATTGTTTTCATCTATAATCAGCACTCAATGGACCATGCTCTTTATGTACCGTATTAAATATGTCATTTTTGATAATTTTGTCACGTATTTCATTAATGACAGTATCGGAAACAAAGTTTTGCGCCGGTTTTTTTGTTACACACTTTGTTAGAAATTTTTGAGAAACATCATGCATTGCCTGTGTTTCATTAATGATCATTTGTATTGTGCTTGTAGGCATATGGTACTTAGAACTAAGTTTTAGGTAAAATAAATCTAAACTTCTTGAAAACAATTCTTCATCAGGCTCGTCACCACCTTCGTTATCAACATCACTATCACAATCATGAAAACTTATGTCATGCGAAGAAATATCAGTTGTTATAGCAGGCGCACTGTCATTTGTGTACTCACAAGTGTGGTGAGACATGTCTTTTACTTGTTTCTCTGTGACACCTACTTAAATGTGATGTAAATGAGGACTTGACAGCATATTTAGACCCACACTCTTGAAAGGGACAGCTAATCTCATTGCCCTGCATGATATGGTTCTTCAAGCGTTTTGTTAATTCATGTACAGTTGGAGCATGCTTACCACACGAGTCTAACGGACAAGACAGGCTAAAATTAGCAAACAAACTAGGAACAGAAATGGTATTTCGCCGTGATGAATTATAATCATGGTCTCGAAATACGTGGGACTTAAATGCCAAGTAAGTGCGAAAAGATCTTTCACATGTATTAAAGGCACAAGGAAATAAAACATTCGCTTCGTTTGAGTGCATGGCACAATGCTTGATGTAAGAGTGTAAAGAACTCGTTTTACGTAAACAAGACTTGCATGAATATGTATTTAAAGACCAAAATACAATCCAATCTACATAAGTTACCTATGTCTTTTGACTCTTTTATGCACAAACAGTACCCCACATTCCAAATTCCAAGACAAAGACTCCACTAGTCCCCTTGTCACTTGAAAAATCACGAAAGCAGTTTTGTTTTTCAAAGTTCACCAAGAAAAAGTACCAAATATGGGTATTCAGGTTCTGCACTGGGTGCAAAGTTTGTAGTCGTCATCACACTATCACGTGAACTGTAGTAAATGTTACACGTGAATTGCAAATCCAGATGCCTGCTCAACACTGAGTTACATCAGTTACTCGAGTTACATAGTTTATAAAGTAAATCTTAAAAGTGTTAAGTTGACAGCTCAGCAGGCAAAACTTTAACTTCACTACTATATGGTTTTGACAGTTGTTTTGTTCATAAAATATTATATGAGATTCGAGCAATCGCAAAAAAATGGTATTTAGACGGCTGAATATATATGCAAACCTATTTAAATACAGACTTACCCCGGCACTTAATTTTAGATTTTAGATTTTTTAAATCTAAACTTTTCGGCAGAATAACAGAACACAAAATTTTGACCGGAAAAACTCCCATCAAAACTTTAACTGCTCAATGGACATCGTAACGACAGAAAATATACTGTAAATTTTTCAATCAGCTGAACTGTCTTGTTAATTTAAAAGTACTTATTTAAGTAAAATTTCAGAGATGACTGTAAACCAGAAATACAGTACGTGCACTGTAAAAGCTTACAGTTCGTTTTCTAGTAAAATAACAGAAATTTTTAACTGTCTACTTACCTAAATCTGTAGAATTACAGATTTTACTGTAAAAGCAAGATACAGTATTATATCTGTTCAACTTTACACCAGCAAACTTGGTAAAATTACAGATTTTACTGTAGAATGAAAATACAGTACCCTTACTGTAAAAAAATACAGTGAAATTAACAGTAAAAAAATGGAAATTTTTAACAGTGAAAAATATGCGAAAACCTGTGAAAAACCGCCTCTTATAAAATTTATGATTTCTCCTTCTCTGTTCTATAGAAATTTGCAAAAACTTCAAATATCGTACATATTTAAATTCTCTTTCAAACGATATAAAATTCGCGAGTGGCCAATTCCTATATCACGAGAAATCCTCGGTCAAACTGCAGGGTTTTTTGGCGAAACTTAAACACTTCATTAGATGAGCGATATCCTGTGAAAAACCGCCTCTTGTAAAACTTATTATTTCTCCTTTTCTATTCTATAGAAATTCTTAAAAACTTCAAATATCGTACATATTTAAATTCTCTTTCAAACGATATAAAATTCACGAGTGGCCGATTCCTATATCATGAGAAATCCTCAGTCAAACTGCAGTGTTTTTTGGCGAAACTTAAACACTTCATTAGATATGCGATATCCTGTGAGAAACGGCCTCTTATAAAACTTAATATTTCTCCTTCTCTATTCTATAGAAATTCGTAAAAGCTTCAAATATTATAGATATTTAAATTATGTTTCAAACGATGTAAAATTGACGAGTGGCCGATTCCTATATCATGAGAAATCCTCAGTCAAACTGCAGTGTTTTTTTGCGAAACTTAAACACTTCATTAGATATGCGATATCCTGTGAGAAACCGCCTCTTATAAAACTTAACATTTCTCCTTCTCTATATTCTATAGAACTTCGTACAAACTTCAAAGATTGTAGATATTTAAATTCTCTTTCAAACGATAAAAGATTCACGAGTGGCCGTCAGTTTCTATATCAAGAGAGTATTTTGTCAAACCTCGGAGTTTTGCAAAACTTAAACACTTCATTAACCATCCGATTTCTTGTACAAGTACCTCCTCGTAAACTTCTATCCTGTAGAAATCTATGGGAATTTCAACTGTTATATATTTTTAAATTGTATTTTGCACTATATATAATTAACAGGTGTCTGATTTCCTATCAAGAGAAATTGTGCGTCAAAATTCAGGGTTTTTGCGAAACTAAATGGCAGTTATGGGACTATAGAAATTTAAATAAGTGAAAAAAACGTAATTAGGTCTTGGAATGGATGTTTGTTTAGCGCTACATTTCAATGCCTTCGTGTTTAAAAGTATTCAAAAGTAAAGCAGGAAAAAGGTACAGATAACCAAAGTAAAGAAAATATTTGATGTCACAATTAATGTTAAATTTGCTGGGAAAGTGAAGTAAAGTGGTTCTCACGCTTGGTCAATTTTAGTATTAGAATATGTTTTTAAAGTTAAGTAGTGAAGGACTTTAAGTTATAAAAATCTTACGGAAAACTGACTTGACTTATGAAGCCAACACCCTAAACAAACTGAATTAGAGAATTGGGTCGAGTTCCTGATGGGACGACTCTGAATGATGATTGAATGTTTAAATCAGAATCACCGCACAACTCTTTCTCCTCCCACAAATCTTGAATACAAAAAACCCAGCACAAGATTTCGGAATTAGTTGACCCAGTTGAGCAAGTTGAAGCGAAGAAGAAAAGAAGAAAGAAAAAGCTCCTGCCAACTCAAGACAAACGTACAGAAACTGCATAACGCTTTAGAACTTTAGAACAAACTTAATAAGAACGATCCGAACTACCTCGCGTTAAACAGCGTGTATAAAATAAATCCTTCTATAACACTACACTAGAATTATAGTGTTTTACTGAACAATGGTATAGCTACTGTTCTGTATATAGCCTACAAGTGAATTGTGTAATAACACCATAAAACTAAGATTCTTGAAGTTTTTCATGGTGAAAAATAAATAAGTAATAAATACATGTGGTGTACCCTCAAACTTTATATCTCACCATAAAACTAGTCTTCGAAACATGATTACTGTTGACCGATGCAAGTACTCATTTACGTCTTTTCTATCCAAAACATTGTCCATTACTACCACCGGACTTATTTTCATTATAGTTTTTTCAAATGTTATTGTTTTCATTCTTCTCTTTAAAAAATAAAAAGATATAAACAAAAACGAATAGCGTTTAAATTAAATTGATAACAAGAGATGGTCTTAATTGTGCATAATATCTGTTTTTTAATCAAGTGCAACAGTTCCAAGACCTAATTCTTTTTTTTCTCTTATATTTATACTTATTTTTACACTAAAATTCTAGTCTCATAACAGCTATACAATTCCGCAAAAACTCTGAATATTGACGCACACTTTCTCTTGATAAAGGAATCAGACACCCATTAATTTTATATAGTTCAAAAGACAATTTAAATATCTATGACAGTTGAAATTCCTATAGATTTCTAAAGAATAGAAGTTTAAGAAGAGGTTCTTGTACAGGTGTTATAGAAGGATTGTTTTAGACACGCTTTACCCGAGGTAGTTAGGATCGTTCTTAGTTAGTTCAGTTTTTCAGTTCTAAAATGTTCTGTCTCTTTTTTTTGGTAGTCTTGAGTTGGCGGGAGCTTTTCTTTCTTCTTTTTCTTCTTCGAACTTCGCTTCAACTAAGAACTGTAGTCACGGTTTGTGGGAGAAGAAAGAATTGTGGTGTGATTCTAATTCAACCAATCGTCATTCAGAGTCGTTCCATCACAGACTTGACCCAATTCTTTAATTCAGTTTGTTTACGGTGTGTCAGTTCTTCCTTAGATTTTCCTAACTTAATGTTGTTCACTAAAATTGACTTTACAAAGATATCCTAATAGTAAATGTACATAATGTACAGCAACATTGTTGTTTTTCTTCTATGAATTAACCAGTTGCTAAGCGAAAGGATACGAAGTAATATTTCTATGACGTAACTAAACCGCGCGAATTAGATCACAAAATAATTCAAAACTTGGTACTTACACAAGCACAAACTACAACCTTTGTATCACTTTAAAAATGTTCACACCCAAAACCAATTATACAAATTATTGACGTATTTGTATGAACCATTTTTTACTAGTTGTCAGCTTAATGTGCCATTCATTGACAAGTTTGCGTGAGAACCACTTTACTTAACTTTCTAGCAATATATACATGTCACATCAAACATTTTCTTAGCTTTGGATATTTGTATATTTTCCCTGTTTCACTTTTGAATACTTCCAAACACAAAGGCAACGATATCCAGCGCTGGACAAGCATTCCAAAACCTAATTACATTTTTTCTACTTATTTTTCTACAAATTTTTATATGAAAATTCTAGTCCCATAACACAAGAAATCGAATATTTAATGAAGTGTTAAAGTTTCGCAAAACTTTGAGGTTTGACGAAGATGTTCTCTTGATGTAGAAACTGCCACCGGTCAAGATTTTTTTATCGTTTAAAAGAGTATTTAAATATCTATAATATTTGTAATTCTCTGCATTTTGACGCAAGATTTTCTCTTGATGAAACAATCGACCACCCGTGACGGTTCAAAAAAAAATTTGAATGTCTAGGAGATAAGAAATTTTTAAAGATTTCTATAGATTAGAGGCCGAGAAATAAAGAGTCTAATAAAAGGTATACTTGAACAGAATGTGGCCTTATAACTAGCAAAGTTTCTGTGATCAAAGTAGGAATTTGTCGCCGGGAAATTCTGTGTTCTGAAGAATTTTTAAGAAATATCAGAGAGAAGTAGTTCATCGTTGAGCACTGTATTAGTTCCCTTAAATGTTTTTAGCAAATCCTTCAAAACTTAGGATTTATCTGTTTGAAATTCCC
>JAODVM010334211.1:0-11449 GCA_025400095.1 Phenganax marumi
CGACAAGCAGTGATCTGATCTTTCCTATACTTGTTCATTTCACTGCCAAATCCTTCACTAAAGCGTTAAATCTTCCACGTTAATCACCGAAATAAATGTAAATTTTGTCAACAAAAATACATGCAAACCAAACATGTTCAAACAAAACTGGAAAGCCTCGCTCCTCGAGCAAAAGTGCCTAAACCGCGCGAGGTCTTCATCGCAAGAGTCTGGACCGAGTAAAAATGCCCTTTTGATGCGCCATCTTGTGGCGACAAAGTTTTTATAGAAGCCAGATAGGGAGTACGCATTCTATGTCTATTATTTCTATGGTCTATATCAGTAGTAATGTGATACAATGATTCAATAATTATGCATGCAATTTGATTGGGTAAATAAGACACTATGTAATTGGAGAACAATTTTAGAATATATAGATATATAGAGATACAGTTGTGATAGATATCAGAGAAGGGATTGATTCGTGATTGATTCGTGATTGATTCGTGATTGATTCGTGATTGATTAAAGAATACACTTTGAATAAATATTTACAAATAAGCGTGGTTGCAGGGATATTATAATATCCTGAAGTTACATAGACCAAACAAACAATTAGAAGAAGCCATGCGATGTCGTGACTTTGGAAATCCGTTTCCGTGTGAAAGGGGTCTCAAATGCCATTTTTCAAACCTGACCTAGCAGCATGACCATTAACTTAGTTGCAGTAATGCAGAAGCATTATTTTGCGAGCTGAGTCACGTTGCTCTATTTAGTTCTTGCTTGGCATGAGTAGCGCGGACCAGTTCGTCTAGCAGAAGCCGGCTTTACCCGGTAAATGATCGATGAAGCACCCCTCTTCGAATAAGCACCGCATTTGAAATCGGAAGAATGTTACTTCGTCATATTTTCTGCACTAGGTGAAGATTTTAGTACGAACATTTTGGTGACAATAAGCGTCGCTCTTGATTAAGCACCGCTTTGAATTAAGGCCATTGTCCACTACTGCTGTTTTGCCCGTGCGGGCGGAGCGCGCAGTTTTGAGCACGCTCTGTTGTTGTCTGTAGGCGCTCGGTCTCGCGTGCACGCCAGGAAAGTTAAAAGTAATTCAACTTTCTCCGCGTGTACGCGAGATCAAGAGCGGAGAATCAACAACAGAGCATGTTCAAAAACGTGCGCTCCGCCCGCGCGGCTAAAACGGCCGTAATGGAAAATGGCCTTTAAACACCGCATCTAGAATCAGGTCAGCTATATCGTTGTGCTGCGGTCATGAATTGTGATTAATTAGTTGTATGTTGTAGTAGAGTAATGTAAGGTAAGGGGCTAGGATCAAGATCAAAAAGTAAATTAGAATTCATGCGCGTAACACGGCGCACTCCTGTAAAGGCTACCGCAACTGATTGATTAAGGGCCGCGGCGCTTATAAAATTTTCTGATTGCATTGGGTTTACTCGTGTTTTGCGCAGGAGTACTAATTCACTGTGATCTCAGTGACCCTAACCCCCAAGCTTATTTCTAACCACCAACCAATCACAATTCATGACCATAACACAACGACAGCGAAATAAGCCAAAAGCGAAACTGCCACGAGCGTATCACAACGGCAGTCAAAGAGTAGCTTACAGAAGAAAAGTTCAACAGAAGTGGAACGTCAAAGAATTGCAGAAGCCAAGCACAACAATTTCAATAGTTACAGGACCAAGTGAAACGTTACATTAGGATGCTAGTCAAAATTTGAAAACAAACGGTAGATGAAAATGACGTTGTTCTCCACGATCTCTGAAAGAACAAAAAAAACTTTTTCATAGGCCGTCGTTACAAACCAGTGAACTCTAAGGAGACTGGAATGATAACTTCGCCGCCATAGCCGAAGAAATACATCAATTTCAGCTGCCGTTTCTAACCCTTAAACTTCGCCTTTCTCAATCGCTTATGAGCTACATCACTTATAGATAGATTGAAATCTTACAATAAATACAAGCTGTACCAATGACATGAATTTTTAAGCCTGTTTTTGCCCGTTGAAAATGAAAAATATTTTTGGTGAAAAAGTAAACAAGAAATAACTTACTACAAGATTTGCGACTTGAAGGTTTCAATCCTGTGTGGACGTAAAACACTATATGAGCTACACTAAAATTGAAATTCCAGCATACAAAGTCATATCTCTTTTACCGCTCTTTTTACTATATATTCAAAACTTTATAGTCTGAAATAGGTGCCACATATAGGCTTCATGCAGTCAGCCATACGGAACTCCTTTTGAAGTTCTCGTTGCAGTCTTATCAGAGTTCACTGTTAAAAACGCACGTTTCACACGTCGATTCCATGGACTACATTTTGATCTCAAAAAGCATAGCCGCCGCAACAGCTTGAAAGAACGTCTTAAGACTATTAAACTTGCAGAGCTTGGTTGCAAAATGTTGATATTTTTCCGCGCGTAATACAAAAGTATACACAACATTTGCAACTTCCAGGCTATTAAACTTCGCCACCAAATAAACTTTGCTATTTTATCAATGTTAAAATCTTCTTATTAGTATCTCTGGTGATGGATTTTTTTGCTTATAGGTCAAAATTAAGTTTGTAGCTGTAATCAATCATTGGCCACTCCTTTTGTCCTCAAAAATACAAAACTATTAAATACGCGATTGTGCACGATATCCAAGTAAGAAGTTTTCGTCCGTTTTTTCGTGAGCTCTACACTAAGCAAAGCGAATGTCTTCCACGCACGTAATTATAGCGTTCTGCATGGCAGAATTACACGCGAAAGACAAAGTTTTCACTGAGATGCCGTTTGAATTTGAAGTTGTACGATGCGAAATATGGCCACAAGACCGGGAGACCGTTGTTCATGGCTGAATTAGAGTTAACTCGACACCAATGTATTAAAATTTAACCAGTCGTTTAAGTTTTCGTTCGTCTACTTTTTTTAAACTTTGAAAACTGAGACTTCTATAATAGCTTTGGACCAACTGGTGCGACAACTGGTCCCAGGTTTACAAAGCGGAATTTGTACCAGCGGTATATTCTTTGCAGAAAGTTGCAATTGTTTCTCTTTGCTCGGGAGCTTTCATTTAAACGTATTCATAACTTATTAATCAATTTCCATTTTTGAACAATACAAAAAACTTCCCTCCAAAAAAAAAGTAAACTGATAGGAGAAAACAGGCTTAAAGGGATAGTCGACCTTTGCGTTTTTTACCAGCGCTACGCGACTGCGAGGAGGCTAAAAATTTTTATCTTTTTAATATGGCATACAGCGTTTTTAATTTTATCGCGCACAGTTGCAGATGTCGAACAACACTAGCGTACACAAAAATATCGGTAGAAATTCCACTGATTTCAGCTTTTGAATTGTAAGGTTATTTACAATTAATCACAACGGGAATTCCTCGCTGTAATCATGGCTGAACAAGTTGAAAGGTGGTTTATAAAAAAAGATTTTTACGAAAGCTTTAGATTGTTGACGCCATAAAATCTCCACGATCATGTGCCGTTCCATTTTGTCCAGTTCACACGCCTTGTACATGCGTTCGACGCGTGTCTATCGACACTGCTGCATGCTTTGTCTGCTGCAGAGTCCCACAATGTTTGTCTGACAATTCCAAACAGCCCCATCTTCCCACGTAAATATGGTTTTTCGATTAACTAAGGTCCGCCAGGACTCACTTGCCACAAACAAATTGCTTCCGGCGATGTTGCACCAGTGGTAAGTTTATGGACATGTTCGGCAGATTGCAGTAATAGAAATTGATAAGTCTTGCTTATTTTTGAAGCATTTTCAGTATTTTATCATTTTAAACATAATCAAACGTTGACATCCTTTGGATGATAAGAGTTCCGCTTTATTTTGCTTTAGATTACAGCATTACATTGTAGGCAGCAAGCGAGAGCAGTGTGTTGTTGAAGTCCGATTAGTTGGACAAAAAGCTGTGAGGGCAAAAATCCGGTTATTTAGCCAGACTCAACCCAACCTTGAACCTATGGCATCATTTTGATCCTAAACAAGATGTAGTATTCAACTTGTCTAGTCGGTGAGTTCACTATTCGTCGCACACCGTTTTGCCAAAGTCGGAAGGGTACCAGAACACTATTTCGCCGTCAAACAGCTTTCACGTGCCAAGCCATGCGTCTTACGGCGAAACATGTTTCTTAAGCCCCACACAGATACGCATTTTTTTTCTTGACAAGTGCTATTTGGTTGTATTAACGACGAAAATTGACAAGTTTCTCCTTGATACGAAAACTTATTCAAAACCTGGTGACCCCAGCTCTTTAGCGAGAAACGTTTACGGCCGTCAAGGAAAACGTGTTGGTTGTACACACGAGCAAGTGCGCGCGTCAAGATAATTAAGGCTCTTTCTCTGCACGGGGCTTTGAATTTCTCTATGGATTGGCTTGTAAAATTACAGCAGTGACTTGTAAGCGTGACCGAATCTAAATTTTCTTAAGTTTTCAAATTGTGGCATGTATATAGTTGAGTTGGAAAGTACTTACAAACCTAGGGTCCAGAGTCTAAAATCCACAATTGAAGATTGTACATTCTCTATAAATATTATTTTATTGTAAGTTTTTATAATTCTACTCTAGCTAGAAGCGTTGTCTTTATAGATGTACGAAGTAGAAAATTTCAAAAATGACTAAAAAGAGAAGTGGAATGAGTTTTCCCCCCTTTGTTTCGAGAAATTTCTTGAAAAGTTTGACGGCCTTTAATTGCAAGAAAAATACTAGTATATTGCAACTTTATTTAAACGATTCAAGCGTTCTATTGTAAAGATCTGCAGGTTTCCGATTTTTAATTATACAGCGTGTGCGATTAACTTTTCAAGCTACTTTTTCTGACATTTTAATTTCTACGCTGATAATTACTTCGTAATATTTAATATAATGAATTTCCATACGTTATTTGGTTTGATTTTTTCTTGTTTGAAAATCTAATCACTTGCAATTTCAGCAAAGCATGCTAGAATCGAAACCTTTTACAGTAAGTGAGTAATTTTACAATAACAGTTACTCTTATTCGCAGAATGAGCAACTTGCAGTATAGACAAAGCCCGCAGGCGAGCAATTTTTCATTAATAAGTTTTCCTTGGCAAGTTTCATCTGCTCCAATGTGCGACGAAAATTGACAAGTCTTGTTTTGGACCAGACGCGTTGTTCAAAAGTTAGTCATGCCAGTTTTCAGCAAGGTATCGCCCGCATGCGCACGACCAGTAAGGAAAACTTGTTGGTCGTGCACGTGGGCAAGCTAACTCGTCAAGGAACACTTGGCAAGAAAATTGCTCGTCTCTGCAGGGCTTGAATTTTGATTTAAAAATCGATCACCACAGCGGGAAACAGCGATGCAAATTCAGAAGAACCGCAAAGTCGGTTGCGAAACGTTGAAAATGAGGAAGTTGTAGCCCTACGAAGCTTCCAAGTTTTGTATATTTTTGAAAAACGTGCGGAAATGCGACTACTTTTGGCCCAGAATGGCAGCATATTTCGCACGTAGTGCAAAAGTACACGAAAATCGCTAACCTCGTAGAACTATATTTCGCCCATTTCACAACATATCGCCACCATACTTTGCAATTTGACTTAATTCAAGATGCTTGTTGCAGCTGCGGTAATGAATCCAATTGTTTCTGTTTCCACGAAAATTCGTCTACAAGGCAAATCCCCTTTAAAGCAGTTCTATACGATACGAAAGAATTTAAACTAGTTCTGAAATGGGGTGCTGGGAATTTACTGTTTAACAGGCAATCGCGTCAGTGATTTCTGCACATTGCGTGATGAACACTTAGCCACAGTCCTCAAAATCTATTTGTTCACGATTAAAATTGAATGACAGGATGCAGCTGCCAAGTGTTTTATCAAGATCCTCCAGAGAGCAAAAATTGCGTTGCATAATAGACTACTCTGTTTCATTACGTAAGTATTGTTCTAGTGCTTCTATAAAGAGTGATGAGCAGCGTTTAGTGCATTTATTGTATACAGTTCATGGTTCATTGCGATTGTCCTCCCATACTGGGCGTGCTTTTTTTGTAGAAAGAAGGTGCGTTGGCTTAAGTTACCATTCATTACATTCTATTGACGCCTTTGAGAAATCGAGGCCGACGAAGATCTTCAGTTGTTGTGACAAAGCAAGAGGTAACGTGCAGTAAAAAATTCGCATCTCATGCAGTTAAGAGCAAAAATGTTGTCAAATACTATAAATTATGGTAAAAGAGAGACTATTTAGGCCTCCTTGAAAATACACCAGACCGCAACGTCGCTTTGTTATTGCTGTACTATGTTGTGCTACTGTTACTATAAGACGAACCAATCTATACATCTAGCGTAGTGAATCGCCCCGCTCTGAAAGTGACGCGGCAAGCAACCCGTACGTTGATAGGCCTGGTTCTCATACATCGCCGATGCCGGCGACCCTATTGGGTTTGATCATCGATCGGAGATGAAAATTATTAAAGCTAGACAAAAGAGTTTAAGCATCAGTGACGAAGAACAATGAACGTTGGGGATCATTGGCGGCATATGAAAACCAGGCTTGAGCAGCCCGATCAAGCAAGAAATTTAACTTTGATACAACAAGTGAAAATTCGAAAAGAATGTTGTCGTTTTTAAAGGCGGCGTCAGGAGCAATATAACTTGTGTCTACCCTTTCTCCGACTTCGAGATGCTAACTTTCACGACGATGTCTTCGACATGCTATTAGCCTCGAATTCTCTCTGTTGCCCGACATGTTGAGTATTTACAAAAGGCTTTTCCCTTTCGTGCTAAAGTCATTCGGTAGCAATTGCGACAAAAGCGTACAACGAAACGAAGCGGCGCAAACCCGCGCAGTGTGCACACGCTTCTACTTCCGCCTTCCATATCGTGCCGTAGTGAAACAGCGCGCAGCGTTTCTCTTGTCTCGTGAGCAATAGAGCATGAGTGATGTTTTTAAAACAAAGACGCTGCGGTACGCTAAGCTTGAAATGAGAGCGGCCTTCAGTTTCCGCCGAATACTATACGCTAGGAAACATGATACACGTGACATTAGTATTCATTCTTGCAAAATTCTCCATGAATGGACGAATGGACAAAACGTGTTTCAGTAAACGAGATTGCTAAAGATACGACAAAAATTCTTAGAAAAACAAACGAATGTCGGTGGTTATTTCAAGAGCGCAAAAAAGGCTATATCATTTGTTGGTTCGTCACATTTGCCTTGGCTTTCACGGTGAACAGGCTTGTGCTCGCTAACTTCGAAAATAATTCACAAAACTTTGCAGACGTTGCAAAAACATAAAGTGACATATTTTAATGTATCCAAACAGAGTAAACACCAAAGTGAAATGTTCATAAACTGTACTCAGACTTGTAATTGAAAATTCGCTACAATTCACTGAATCAACAACATTGGCAAATAACCTTGCTATTCGCAGACTGGCTATATTGCACTGACAGTACCTATATCCTTTTTGACTAAACTGAGTAAAAATTAACCATCGAACGAAGAGAGTTTGCATTGCTTTAAGTGTCGTCAGCCGAGGAACATTTCTGAAGATATCAGCAAAAACTAAAGAACTGCCTTAAATTTAAGCGTTCAAGTCCGAGTCGGCCGACAGAAATCGTGCCTCGCGTGCGCGTAGTTCTACAGTAGGGGCCTTTCGATTCTACGATGCCATCTCAAAGACTCAAACTGCTATAATAAGCATTTTCACTTCAAATACAAAATCTCAGGCACTGAAAAATAGTTACGTTACAGCAGTCTACATCACGAATTCTCGCACAAAGAAAGCTTTTCTGTGATTCGAAGTGAAAACATATAAGTCTCGAATACGAACTAGATTAAGTTTAAATGTAATATTTTTTGGAAACACCAGGTAACTTTATTTATGCAAGGCTTGCAGTCCGCAAGCCCGGAGCCCGTCATCAGTGCAAGTGATGATATTATTTGCGCTGATGACACTCCGGCCCGCGGACCGAAAGCTTTGCATGTAGAGAGATTACTTCATAGTTGGTGAGTGCATACCATTTTTATGTAGCTAGTGCCGGAAAAGTCCGAGCGAGAGAGATTATGGGAATTTTTCACAACAAGTGCATAATAAAAATAGTACAAGCGAACCAACCATGAAGTCATATGTTTATTATATTCATGCAGAGAAACACATTGACAGGCCGCAACAATGAACAATGCCCGAAAGGGAACATTCAAGTTGGAACATATTCTTTTCGCTTATACTTACTGATTATTTCGCTCAGATGCAGACGAATGGATCCTTTTTTTTGTTTGCTGTCTTTCGGTGCAAAACTCGGAGCACGTCTGTCATAAAAGCGAGGGATAACTTTCGCGCCTTCGCCAAAAGCGGGCGCCATGTTTACAAACTTGAGGGCACAAATTTATAACATGTCGTATACGATATTTTTCACTTGTGACAAAAACCGTATAACCAAAAACAACGTCAATATATACGACAAGTTTTCACTGCTGAAAATTAGCGTATGGCTAAGTAAAACGCTTATACGCTTCGTCCATCGTGAAATACGAATTTTATTTCAACACTCTGATCTCTATATAATAATAAATTTAGGCCGTGTTTCCAGAATATTTCACATTTATCGTAAATTTCAATGAAATTATAAGACTAATTTTATCACGAAAGCTTTCAAGAGTCATGTCTCCCTCAATAGAGCAACCTCTAGGACACACTCTTTAAATTTCTGAAAAAAATATAGCACAAAGCCTGTTAACACTGTTAACAGGAGCATAATAGCAGTTAAACGTCACACAATATCAGTGATTTTGGTATCCACTTTGTAAACAATATTGCAAGCATAAAAAAATCAAATCTTTACGGCAGCATTGTTGAGCTGGCGTCGTAGAGTCTTACATTGGATATAGGCACTCTGGTTTTCTCATATAGGGAAAGGTGACACGGTGGGTTTTGATGAGCAGATAAGAAAACTGTCACAATAGCTGAAAAATATATTAATTAATATGCAAGTAGACGTAGTAACAGCCATGTAGTTGCCTTAAATTGTAAATTAGCGATGGAAAGGCTTTTTAGGGATTAATAAGAAAATCAATCCTGAAACAGACTTCACTGACCCCACAGACTTCACTGAATTTATTGACCTCCATGACTTCTATGATTGTAATGGCTCTCTATTGCCTTCACTGATTTCACTTACTTCAATGACTTCACATTTACTGGCTTCAGTAACTCAACTGATATCGCTGACTCAAAGACTCCAATGGCTTCACTGACTCAGCTGACACAAAATCCAATTGAGTTGATGACAACACCACTTAGTTATTAGCTGACTTAACGTAAAATGGAAAAAAAAGTAGTGATTGTTTCCTTGCGCAGGAATCACACCAGTGCCTTTTAAAAGAATATCAAAAAAGTGTAGTATTGAACTCTGGAATTATTTAGCAAAAGAGAAATGTTTTTGAAACTAGAAGTTACTAGTTCTAACAGAAGATGTTTTTACATATCCCCAAACAAAACGGATAAACATCATTTTCTAAAACAACAAATTAAGCTTTTTCGCACGGGAAACACCAAAAAATTGTTTATAAAACAGTTAGCATATTCAAAACACCGCAAAAGAATAAGAGCGCCGAGCTTGGACAAAACTTAACTGCTTCTCACAACTAAAGTGTACACGACTCGACCTCAAGGTGTAGGCCATAAATTATTACATATTTGTTGAGATAAAACTGGTTGATGTGGGATTACTTTTAATTTCCAGCGATCGATTGCGCATGTATCGACAATATTTTGGCAGAGCTTGTCGACTGAAACACTGTTTTACGTGTCTTACAGGTGTTCCACCTTAGTCAAGGGCATTTTGCCAGAAGAAAAAGACATTTGCCTTGGCTCGTCAACTAATCAATGGAAGAAACAGAAGAAGTCCGCGAGCAAAAACTATACGACGGAGTGTTCATAGTATTTTCCGTGTGTGGCGTCATTTCTAACGCTTTCCTCTTGCTGTGCATTCAACGAAACCCTTTTGGTTGCTTCAGAAATTCATCGAGCTACTTAGTTGCACATCAAGCGTTCTGTGATCTGGTCACGTGCTTTTTTATTGCTACGTTTTATTTGGCGCTTTTTTCTAATCCATCAATTTTCAAAATTTTCCCCGCGATCACGAGAATCGTCATAGTGCTAGCCTCAACTGGTTTCCTCGCTTTGTTTTTGGTGTCGCTTGATCGTTTCTTGGCAATTCGTTTTCCAATCCGCTATCGAATTCACGTGGACTTACGTTTTGTTCCTGTGGTAATTATTCCAATATGGCTCGGAACTGTAGGCACCATTTTGCTGATAGTTTTTAAGCCAAACTCTTTCAATGGATTAAGCATGATTTTTCTCTCTATTGGAGGAGCGTTCGTTATTGTTAAGCTCTGTTTACATTGCCTTGCGTTTTGGACAATCAAGAGGAAAAGTTCAAAAATTCGACAAGGTGACAATTCTTCCAGTGCTAGGGGTCAACTAGTGGCACTAAAACGCGAAGGAAGATTTCTATTCACAGTGTTCCTAATAACAGTTTTGGTATTTCTAACTACAGCTCCGTTGTTATGCCATCTCTACCGGACTAAAACGCCCTTCCAGAACTTGCGTGGTTGCGTTGTTTTTTCTCTCTATTTGCTTGGCGTTACTGCGGGCCCTTGTATATATTTTATAAGACTGACTAACTACTCCACAAGCTTCAAGAAGATCATGTGTTCCAGATAAACTTCATAATGATAACTTCGTCGCGGTAATTGAAGCCTACGGTTCCATAAAAAGCCAAAAAACGACCAAAACCCTCATACATTTTGAACACACAAAACAGCGCCAGCTTTGTTTGCCAGATACCGGTGAACTCTAAGAAGACTAGAACGATAACTTCAGCGCTATATTTGAAGCCAAACTAAAGGCCGCCATGAAGGTATGGAGCCGAAAATATACTTCAATTTCAGCTGCCTCTACTAGCCCTTGAAAATCGTCTAAATCAACAGTTTATGAGGTGAATCACTTCTACAAAGATGAAAATCTTGTAACAAACACAAACGTTACCAGAAAATGACCTGTTAAGCTTGTTTTTGCCCCTTGAAAATAGAAAATATTTACGCGGAGAATTAAACAAAAAATAACTTTACTGCAAGACTGGTGCCTTGAACTCAGTGTCGACGTAGATCACTATGAACTACGTAAGACTGATATTCTAAAACCCACAAACATATCTCTTTTACCACTGTTTTCACATGTCTTCAAAATGTTTTAGCTGGCCACGGGCGCCATATTGGCTTCAGTCAAACATAGCCGGGGACCTCCATTACGCTTATCGTTTCAGTTAGCTTAGAGTTCACCTGCACATACACACGCACGTACACAGGCCCGTTTACACGAGCGATTTTCGCTGCGATTTTCCTCCTCTTAGCGCATGTGATCGAGTAGGTTGACTTGCGAGTGCATTAGCAAAATTGTTGGACCAAGTATATTCGCCAGTTATC
>JAODVM010334322.1:0-11449 GCA_025400095.1 Phenganax marumi
GCGAAAATGATATTTTTACACGTAAAAATATCGTATTTTTACGTGTGTTCAAATACGATTTTTCTCAGTGGCGAAAACTCTATATAACACTCATGTTTATATAATAAAACATTTTCTAGAATGCTTCAGTTTTTGCACATGTGAAAATTGGTTTATGCTATCAGAGTTTTCTTGATCACAGTGTGTTCTAATCAAAATGTGGGACCATGTAAGCGTTATCCTATGACACAGTTTATCTTCAGAAAGACTTGTTTTCACTGTCAAAACTTCTGTGGTCCAAATATATGCTTCTTCAGTATGTGTGGCATTGTAAGGTTTTTTCAAAGACACAACTGAATGTCAAGAGTTTGAGCCAAGTTCAGGCCTCTATGATTCTAGAAACTTTTCCATATATCAAGTACTATTGCTTTGAATTGCAGCTGATTTTAAAAGTCAACTTGAAATTTGTCTCATGATTCTGAATATGAAAATAAAACTGATTTGCAGTACGCAATGTATAGATCAAGAGATCACTTGCGTATTAGTAGGTACTATTCACTTAGCTCAGTACTTGACTTTTTAATTCTCACACAATACTGGGAGTTGCCACAGCTTTGTCACATTTATATTAAATTGCCCATTAATTGCTTACTGGTATTCGGGACTTGGCAGTATAGCACAATATTGGATTATGTATTAGCCTATTCAGTAAGAAGCAAGAGTTTCCACTAATAAATAAAATCAATTAGTTTTAGGCACAGCACAGCAAAATACATAAGTAGGGAACATTACTGCTCAGTTGGTTAATATTTCCACCAATACTAGTAGGGTTGGTATTATAGGCTTGAGGAGATACACAAATTTGCTGTCACATTTCAGGTTTTGAAACATTTCTAGCAGGCACAAACTAAGCTCTCTTTCACCTGACAAACTGCATATGTCTTCTTCTATGTAAAGACTGTCCACAACATAGGTATAGCAATCTTAATCCATGTTTTGTATTTCCATAATGTTTTTTTTCAAATGTTTCATTTCAGTGGGCATCTGTAGGATGGTACTACATGCTTTTAAGAAGTCACTTGTAGAGCTGGAAGGCAAGACGAGGCTTGAGCTCAAGATTCTTTATCAAGATCCAAGTTTCTGGGAGGTTGTGCTTCGTAGCAAGCTTGTACAAGTGTCTCAGAAGTTTTCTACACAGGCAACCAGTCGCACTTTATTCCAAGATGCGGAAATAAGGTGTGCATACACTGGCACTTATTGTTGTTCTCATGCAAGTCTGGTGCAAGCTGCTGTTTTATCGGGTTGCTTTCCACCATTGACAGAGTTTATTCAGGCAGCTAACAAGTCCAAAAGGTAAGATCATTGGGCAGTCTAAATCTGATAATATTATGGGGAGTAAGCTATGGAGAATGAAAAAAACCTAACATGTACCATCTCAACAAATTTTTCTAAGTCTTAGATATTAGACTTCTAGAATAAACCATTCAGAACATACCCACAGGACTGAACAAGAACCAGTTGTACATTTGCCATGCAAGATTATTATCAAGCAAGAAAAATAGTCGTTAAGATTACTGCTGTTAACCATGCACTACGGAAGATGAGCTACAGCAACAACAGCACACTTTCATTCTGTGACACTTTTGTTTACTTGTCGTAAAAAACCGTTGCACATACCCTTTAAGTGATAGGAGTCTACCCCTTGACAAATATAATCAACTGGGATTAGGGTCTACTGGATTGCAATGGCAAACTATACTTTTTTCATTGTCACTCTAGGCCACTTCATGTCTGCTGCCTTGGAGCAGGTCCTGGCAGTGAAGTACTTGGCTTACATGAAGTACTGCCCAAGGAGACGCAGTATTACTTGATGGACAGTTGTGAGGAGTGGTCGCACTCGGCTCAGCTGCTGCTTGGGAATATCGCTGGAATGAATTTTAATTATGGTGCTTTTGACATCACAGCAAAGCTCCATGCTGCTCATATCTTTAGAAAAGTCAGTCGCTTACTTATGTTTTGTAGTCTAAATTGCCATAGCCAGACCTAATTAGCCCCTTAGTTAATTCATGCAGTATCAATGTGCCCCTATGCACCCTACTTACATTCTGTATATGTACTCTGTCTAATTCAAGAGAATTTTACGTACTTGTCTGGCTGGTGGGAATAACTTAAATTATCTGCCAATTTCTTGCAATGTGTTAATGCACTCTGCTTATTTATTTCACTCTGTCTAATGCCAGTGAATTCTTTTTTCTGGTGGGATTCAATGGGTTACCCTACCATTAGCAACTAGCGCTACACACCATAATTTTGTCTTTGAGCCACGATATTAATTGTCTTATTTTTCTAGGCGACTCTGTATGCATTTGTGAAGTTTGTTTCTGCCATTCATTTCTTGAAGAAATCCACAGCTCGTTTTCGAGAACTTTTGAGAATTACACCAGCTGGGTCCATGTTTTTATTTGTGGACAACGCTCACCACAGTGTAACAAGGTTCATCGAAAATCTTGTTTTTCCTGACGGAGTATATGAGGAACGCAAATCGTGTCGAGAGAGCCCTTTTTATGCTCTTCACACTTGCTATGCTGAACTTCACCCAACTGAGGAAAGCATGAAGTCACCATATGTTGCAGAACTTGTCAGTCTGGTTAAATACTGGCTTGATCGCTCGCCACTTCTTGATTTTCACGTCAACGTTTTCCTTTTGATCAAGAAAGAGAACAAACCGATTCTCGGCAAGTCTGACTTCAATAATCCCATGTCAGAGAAATCGTAGGAATACCAAGATTTTGCACAATCACCAAGCATCTCCAAGCACTTCGATGAACTTCAAGAAATGTTTTTTGAAAAAAAATTAAAACAATGTATAAGGCAGTACCTGGCTGGCTCCTTCCAAAAAAAGCAAAAAAGAAATGTACAAAAATATTATGTATTTATCGAATAACTATATTTATTTGTTTCCACAAATTTGGGATATTATACATAATGTACAAATAGACACTTTTAAAATTAGATGTGGGATTTGAGTAGAAATCCAGTTGTGAACTTATAGTTAGTATATATGGAATATATTAGACATACCGTATGTGCACTATGTGTTAATTGAATATATTGGTTGTCGTTACTATCAGTGATCATGAGAATGATTACTTAAATGGTTTCAATGATTATGCATGCACAAAGATTTTATTTTAATCATACTGGACAGCTTCTCCAAAAGGTTTCTCAGAATTGAATTTTGGTATGTCGTTATTGAAATTCGAAAATCAGGTTAAACAACACGTCCAAAGAGGTATGTTGTTCTTGTCCTTTTTATTGATTGATTACAAATTGTTGTGACTTCCGCTTCCTTACTTCCGTTGTTTTTTGAATGGCAACTCAAAACAATTCATTTTCCATATATGGGCAGCGGGAATTGATGAAAGCTTCTTTGGGACTGCACATGTTGTCAATTTCATTACAACTGATACTCGAGGTAAACAAAGTCCAAAACGTTGTCAATGAGCGCCGGATTCGCGAATCAAATACAGGGCGCTTTTTTGGCTTTCTCAAGCAAGAACGGAAATTTGGCCGATAAAATCTCTTGGGAGAGCTCAAATCAGATCTTGTGATAAGGTTTAGCTCACAGTGTGTGATATTGATAATCTGGTGCCATTTTTGCGAAGTTTAGCACTATAATGTCTTGTTTTGGAGGCGAGAATACAGCAATTCTTTGCCATGTGGTGTTGTTAGATGAAACTGAAATTGCTGTGGAACTTAAGGTACTGTTTGATAACAATTGTAGGTTGGTTATTAATTGTATTATACTTACATCGAGTTGAATTGCGTTGGATAAATAAGTCAAGTGTAGTCCTGTTTGTGTGTGGCGAATCGACGCGAACAACTGCTTGGTACTTTAACATGTACTGAGATTGAACTTTTGAACTATTTTGTTTTATAGTGTCAAGGTTCTCGCGTAAATGTACACATATCCAATGTTTGCGGCTGAACTGTTGCTTGTTTAAAATTCAGTCAGTTCGCAAAGTCGAGCGTAGAAACTTGTAGCTCGCGCTTTCATGCTTTTTAGTTCAACTTTAATTTCAAACATTGAGCATCGGTGTTTTAGCTCTATAGTGTTAAATTTTTATGCTTTGCAGGTTTAAAACCAGATGCTTATATCTGGTTTTAACCTAGCAGTGTCAGACTACACACGTTCATTGTGGTAGGCCCAGCTAGTCAAACATGAACCATAAAATATCAGATGACCTCAAAATATGCATTAATGATACAGTAACCACTCCAAACTTAGTTACAGTAAAAGAGAAAAAAAAAGTGCAACTCTGTGTAGTTCACGCGCACAATTCAGGTTTCAGTTTCACGGCAAAATACCAAGGCTATTATTGTAAATGTTTAGAACATGTTATTTTCCAGCAAATCCACATTTACCTTGAATATAAACAAAATGATGTAGCACCAATATTATGGACATTTTTACAGGTTTTGTTGCTAAATTCCTATGACAACTGCGCGGGAACTGTACTAAAGTTTTTTTGCAGTGTTAGCTTGTCCATCGCCTGTGAGCGGCCATTTGATGTTTCGTATTTTACTCGTCACTTTTTTGATATTCTTCACTAAATGTTCATTTCCAGACTCAGTTTGTCTTTATTGCATTTGGGAACGTGCTAAGTATTGTTCTAATTTCTGTACAACGTTCGGAAACGTTCTGTAGAACGTTTTCAAGTCACAAATTGTTCTCAGCACCAAGTTATTGGAACGAATCATGATTTCCACACCTTTCGACATATAAGATTAGCGAATTATCACTTTTGAACATTCCGTGTATTCCCCGCTCTGAACCAGAGCCAAACTTTTACAAAGCCTCTGGTTATCAACGAAGGTATGCACTACTTATTATCCCGTCGCTACTTTACTTGAGTGGGATTAGTATTGTACTCCACATTAACTGACTGTGAACTAAGACGTTCTTACTGCAAAGTCGTACTATCGCTTGAAAATTATCACTGTACGTTTCGTTGTGAAGTGGTTAAAGTACTTGGTTGCAAAAAATAGCATTTTATTGATGATTTCACGTTGTATTTGTCGTTTCTTTTCATGTTGCCATAGAATCAAAGGACAAGTTGAGCCGATTAGGGCAAAAGATCACTTCCGTACGCTTATGAAACCCCGAACCCTTTGTTCATTTTGACAGAGACATTGATAATATTCTGCGATATTTCTACGCTTCCAACTTGTATTTTTCGAATTACTTATTGACCAGTACAAAACTGTCCGATAAAAGGTATCACGCTGAACTATCAAGACGTATATCTATCTGAATTCTGAACTGAACCATTTGTACTCAAGTTTTGGTAATTTTTTGCATTGATCTTATCATTTTGAGCAAAAATAATTGAGATATATACGAAAGCCAAATGAAACAGCTAACTGCAATTCACACTGCTAAACAATTATCTCAAGCGAATTCGAACTGAACGAAGAGCAATCTTTACGACAAGTCGAGGGAGTCAAACTGACACACTGCATGACGTAGATACTGCATTTTTTCAAATGGGAGACGGATGCATTTTTATTCTTGCTAGAAAGATGACTTTGAACGAAAAAAGTCAAAGCGAATAGTTTGAATTGAGTGTGTTTTAAAAAGGCCTTTGTCGGTATATTTGCTGGTGCCTTTGATCCAGCGAAGAGGAAATTATGCCTTAAGGACTTGCTTGATATTCAGTTTTCTCCTTGTGATATTCAGATAAAAATAAAAGATGTTCTTAGTTGTATTTTAACCATTTCATCTCTGCATAAACCGCATCAAATTTAGCTTATTAATCAATCGTGAGAACTTGACATCCAAATAGAGTTAAACTTCCAGTGGAAGTTTGTTAACTCCGTAAATTGCGTCCACCTAAATCTTCGCAAATTGCTTTCACGAAAGCCTTATTGCATTTTCCATTAACACCTGCTTGTACTGCTGCTACGTAAATTTCCTGAATTAAGACATAGCAGTAAGCTACATGCCCCTTGCGGAATGATAAGTTTATCCAAGTATTAGATAAAGAAATTATCATTATCTTTTTAAGTTATCTTGTAGAGCAACCATTGGACTATGATATAAATAAACTATTTTGTTGTTACTGTAAGTTATCTTGCAGAGCAACCAGCAGATGTTATTTCCGGGCGCCAACGTCAAGTTCGTCACCCGTTCACTTTTGCTATCTGTGCATTTTGATTTTACCATGGCGTAGTAATTTCCATTATACAATATTAGATAATACTGTTAGTCCAATACTGCTGTACTCTGTTTATCCTGCAGTTATACTTCGTTTTTCCTGCAACAGTAACCATCTTTTCGCTTTATTTTTCTCTGCAATCCTATCAATCTTTCACGTCGTTCTTTGCTTGCAATCCTAGCGATCTCTACTTTGCATCGTACGGCTCATTACTCTGGTCAGTGTCACTTGTTGAAAACGTTCATTTCCCTTTTACGTTCTACAACAACATGACTACTTTACTTGTCACCAACAACAAGATGTTACGTTACTGCTTTGCTTGTCATGATCTGGCTATCTGTCGGCGAGATTTGCAAAACGTATACTCACCCTAGTACGTCCCACAACGACATGACGTTACATTAACTGCTTTGCTTGCTATGCTGCGGTTATCAGTTATCACTTAGAGAGACTTTTTCATTACTACTTTGCTTGTTGTGGACTTAAAAAAAAACATTCATTCTTGCAAATTCAAACACTGTTTAATTCCTTTGCTTCTCACAGCAACGTAACCCTACATTATATTTACTCATTAATTTTAGGCGAACACGAAAGGTCAAGAGCTTCTAAACCAAGTCTTCAACAGAATTAATTTGTTTGAAAGAGATTATTTTGGCCTAAGGTTTTTGGACCATTGTGAGGAAGCTGTAAGTGGCTCAGTCGTCTTATCAGATACTTTCTTGAATAAAATGGATTCATTAATCAAAAGAGAATTGTCAAGTTTATCAAACAATGTTTTGTCAATGCTTCCAAAGGTTCCTCCTTTTCGTAGAATCGTCTGGCTTCGCACAGAGTAATTGTGAGTGCTGGGGCACGTTGTCAGTATAGTGTATACTTCGTTAGTGTAAACCATGTTTAACTTTTGTGTTTGGAAATAATTTCTAGAGATGGCTTGACCCAGAAAAATCCATTATCAAGCAAAACAGAAGTGAGTACACTGCGTCTTTCTTTTTGAAGTTTTTTTTGCCGGCCGATGCCAGGAACTGTGTTCTCGCGTGAGTTTTAGTAAGCGCCTTAGCAAGCAGCGGAATTTTGCGGTTTTATTTAGGCCCCGTTTACACGGTACCGGATGCGCATAGTTACGGCATCGACTTAAGCCACTATACGCGTATATTTGTTCTAACAACTTTTTGTAGGATTAGTTGTTATTAGGTTCGGCGACATCGTAAATTTATGAGCTAAACTCGCCTCTGAACTGCTCAATTTGATGTTATGACCATGCCAATCCGGTACCGTGTAAGCGGGACCTCAGATGTTTATACCCTGTAACAATCAGCAAATCAACATCATTCTGACTCGTGCAACGTTTTCTCCGCGTACAAGAGCGCTATGTATATTCACTTTTAAAAGTTTACAATAGATTTTCTCTCTCAGTTACTGCAAGTTGATCACCGTCTGCTGTCTTCATAAAGTGCTTAGTAAGACCCAGTTAGCTTGTGTCAATTTAACTCCCAATGTATTTTCTTTTATAGATGTTTCGGTATTTTACTTTGGAGTAAGATTTTATTCATCTGATCCGTGCAAACTGCAAGAAGAGATCACCAGGTAGTTTGTTCTGACTGTGTTAGTTTACTTGTCATTGATTTAGCTACGACTCGGAGAGAATTACAAAACAATCATCCATCCTGGTACGTCCCACAACAACATGACATCACGTCACTACTTTGCTTGTCATGATCTGACTATACAACTAATTTACAAAACATCCATTTACCGGGGTGCTCCTCCCAACAACCAACACCAGGTTACATTGTTGGTTCCTCATGGTGTACCTGTTACTCGTAGAATATTGGAGAGACCTACAAAACAATCAAACACCCAACTACACGTCACACAATAACATAACGTTACATTCTATTTTGCTTGTCATGAAGTGGCTATCGCTCGGATAAGCTTCAAAAACTTTCAGCCACCCGATTATCTCCCGCAAGAATGCAACGTTATATATATTACGACTCTGTTTGTCATAGTGTGTCTGTCACGCAGAGAGACTTGCAATATATTCATGCACACAAATACGTCCCAATTAAAGCGACATAACACTGCGTTAAGCCATGGTCGTGCCATGGCGTTGCCATATCACTCAGAGAAGCTTGCAACATTTTTATTCGGTCGAGTATGTCCTACGACAACATGGTGTTACATTACTACTTTGTTTGTCTTGGTGTGGTTATCGCTGTATCAGACTTACTTTTTGTCTACCCAAGTACACAAAACAAAACAACATGATGGTATCTAGACTAATCACTTTGTTTTAAAAATTTAGGTATCTATTTTTCCAACAGTTGAAGAGAGATATTTTACAGTCAAGGTTAGTATTAAACTAAATACATTTTACTTAATTACACATGAAAGTTAGCAAATCCAAAGCTGTCCCCTCCCTATTCATTCTGTAGTAAAAGATTATAACTTATCAAAAGGGTTTTCTTCTACAGTGCTAGTGTTTGCAGGGTTTTTTTGTTGATTTCTGTTTTATTTTTAAGGCTTCATTGTTCGTTCACGGTCGCCACAAGATTGTTTGCGTACGTTGTACAAGGTTAGCAGCATAATGGCGTTTCATGATCTGAAATCGAGTTCTCGTGTATCTCCGATCGTTGCCGATTGGAGCTTTGCGACGTCGGCGATATATGAGAATTGCTCAGCACTCGCAGATAGACGTGTCTGCGACACTCGTCGACCGTCGTAACGAAACAAAGTTTCTTGTTTTGCCACGATCGTCTACAAAAACCGGCCACAGTCGCCGGTGCCTTACGACAGACGGCTCGCTCGTATTTTGTAGCAGTTTTATACCGTTTGCAATACTCAGCGTCTGTCGTAATCTTAACATCACCGAACATCACAGTCTGTCTGCGAGTGATTAAAACCAGCTTTAAGTAACCATTATCGGAGACATATGACAGCAAGAATTTATTATAAACTCAGAATATATTTTGCATAAGTTATGAGGTATCGGAAACCGTTCCGTTTTGTAACGTATACAAGAATGATTCTAAAAGACATAGGCTGTTTTGTAATTACGCATTACTGTTGACTCCCTAGTAATTTATGGTTTGAGTTGTTCGCTCTGTACCATAGGCCCTCTTTTTAGCATTTGTTGTTTATTGTTTAATATTTACTTCAGCGGAACTTGGTGATTTTGACTCAAGAAGACACACCATGGGTTACGCATCAGAGTTTCGTTTCTTACCAAATCAAGTATGTACAAAACGGCTTCTTTTCCTGGAAAAATTGCAAGACTGAATTACGAAAAGACCAGAGGAATTGAAGAATGTAAATAATTTATTTTGACAGTCTGAAGAAATGGAAGAGCAAACAGAACAAATTCACAAAACTTTGAAGTAAGATGTTTGAATATCTCGACTGACTTTCTTCTATAATCGAAGTTTATGTATAATTCTATTCTAATGCATGTTCTATTTTATTTTAAATTTGTAATCTGTTCTTGTCAGGACTATTCTAATGTATTCTATTCCTATTCTATTGTTTTCGAACTTTGTATCGTATTTTATATCTTCAAAGTGATTTTGTGGTTGTTGTGCGATGGAAGAAAGTTTTATTTTTATGTTTTAGCAACATGGTTCCAGCGGATTGTGAGTTGGAATTTCTTGACAAAGCAAAATGGTTGGATTTATACGGTGCAGATATGCATCACGTTAGAGTAAGAAAGATTTTTGGATTCATTCAAGTTTAACAATAGCGTTTGTATAACAGACGTCGATGTACGTCTAGGGAGATGATGGAGTTGATTATGAGTTTGGAATCAAACCATCCGGTCTGTTGGTGAAAAAAGGTGGAAACATTATTGGAAATTATGTGTGGTAAGTGGCGCCTTGATAACTCGTTATGCAATGCGTGGTTCATTAATATTGTGTGGCCAGACATGCACGTCGCTGAGTCTATGCTGCCTTTTGAAGGCCATGTTGCGCGGTTCAATGTTTCTTGCAACTTGCAATGCAGTTCTACTCTAAATGGTAATTGGTGAAGAATGCTGGATATGTTAGGAAAACTTCAGCGGTCAGCGGAATGTAATGAAGACCACGATGAAGGCTCGTGCTTGTTAATTTTACATCACTCAAGAGTAGAATTGCATGGCAAGTTGCAAGAATAATTGCATTGAGGCGTTGAAGTGATGTTTTAGCTTGGTTTTTGTGGTGCTGGTGTTGGTCTTGGTGCTGGTCACTTTACTCTTGCTTTTTTCGTTGTTAATTCTATCCAACATTTACTGCAATATCTAGCTTATATTTTTTTTCCTGCCATTCTTAGGCCAAAAATATCGAAGTTGTATTTCAAGGGAAAGAAATTTCATCTTTCTGTTTGGGGGAAAAATGTAAGGATTATTTGTTTTGTACTTGATTCACAGAGTGTTATAATGTCGATACTATTGAGGTTCAGATTTGGCTTCCCCTACCCATATTACTACTTGCTGAAAAAGCTCGTATTTGATTGGTGAACCAAATGAACAAGACACGTCTCATTGGTTAGTCTTAGTCAATGGCAATCGTATTGGTAATAAAAGTTATATCTGAACCATCTGAACCTTCGTGATGACGTCGCTGGTGATAAACACTGGTCTATTTAGTTTGTCCTTTTATCTGTAGACCTTATATAACTACTAGTTACCGCACTGAGATAGGGCTGTGCGCCGGAGGCAGGAGTTCTGCCGGAGCTCCGGCACTTTTTGGTCGGCCGGGGCCGGAGATGGGGATGCTTTCTTTCAACTCCGGCTTAAAATTAAAACACCTGACGACAAAAGTGCAGCTATATAAATAACTATTTTGCTTTGCATATATTGTACGAAAAATGTCGTAGTAGTGCATACATGAGGAGTTCTAAAAATGGCTATGAGCTATGGCATATTTCAATAATCTTTCTCAACAGCTTTTTACTTCGTTGAAAAACCAAAAAAGCTTCAATCAAGTGAATAAAGCGTCCCGTTTTACCAATTTATCGCCGCCCTTCGTGTTGCAGTTCTAGATTCAATTTAATGCCATTGTTATAGGTGTTTGGCTCTGTAGTGTATTGCAAACCACAACACCGGAGGCCGGAGCCGGAGCTTAAAAACCGGAGTTTGCACCCTACACTGAGATTTAGGTTTGCTCGCTATCACTGAATCAATGTTATTACTACAAGTAATCGATGGTGTCTCATCTACTTGACTAAACTATCTGACAAAGTCCCTTGTTGATGTCTTAAGTTGCAGTGCAACCTCGGTG
>JAODVM010334433.1:0-11449 GCA_025400095.1 Phenganax marumi
AAACATGCCCACAGCACAGAGAGACGCCCTTCATTGAACATTCAGTGGACTCATCATTCATTGGTTGAAAGTCCAGTATTCCGCAGCATCGGCCAAATCAACTGATTATTCAAATTGTGACTGACACACAAACATTTTTGGAGTAAGGCAAACATGCACATGACAATCTGACACACAAACATTTTTTTGAGTAAAAAGGTTTCGCCCGTCTAGAACGAGTCTAATATCTTAACTAATCAGGTTAGGCCAGGTTTCGCCCATAGCCGGGCCACTGAGTCTTAGAGCCAGGTTTTGCCCGTCTAGGACGGGCTTAGCCGGGCTAGCCAAACTATGTCTTATAACAAATTTGGTAGGAGCCTCTAACCTTTTAAATTGAGCCCGGTTTTGCCCGTCTAGAACGGGCTTATCCGGGCTACTTAGTCAGATTAGTCTTAACTTAACTTAGGTTGAGCCAAGGTTCGTCTAGGAAATCAGGTTAGGCCAGGTTCCGCCAATCTCGCACAGGCATAACCGGACCACTGTGCTGGATGAGTTTTAGAGCCGGGGTACAGGTAGTCAGTTGAGTGGGGTGTTAGAAGATAAATTTGATTCAGTCAAGACAGGTCTGTCACGACATGTCATCATACGCTCGCAGCCTTTGGCTTGGCTTTTCGGATTAGGACAATGCAAGACAAGACAAGACCAGTAGTGACTATAATAAACTGACTGAACAGGCAACGACGACGAGTCACGACTATTATATAAACGAATGGATCGCATGACTCATGAAAATCAATTTAGAAACAAACAAATGTAATCAACAGCTGGCAGGGTCATCCTCAGTGATTTTAATATATTTTAATGACCGACACTGCATGCAATGACAGATCTGGATTTCGAAAACGACGAGCCGCTCAAAAAGTGCTCCTGGCAGACTAGGAAGGGCAATGACGATGATGATGATGATGATGGAATGCCTCAGAAAGGCTTGCCTGCTCAGATCCACACTAAAGATGACTTCCAGAAAGGTTGGGAGCGATCCTCTGAAAGAATTCTAAATTCTTTCAGGCTAGGCAGCTGCCTGAAGGAGGCTTCGTTTGCCCACCTACCTGCCGAAGCCGTCAGGCTCGCCGAGACATCTTGGGTGTCAGTGACAAGTTCCGGGCTCCTGTGCATGGCTTGCAAGCGTGCAGGCCTGCAAACTCCATGGGCAAAAGGGACGGCTGGAAAATCCGTGAAGGATTTGAACTCAGTCTTCAAGACTTCGTTTTTGAAGCGGCATCAAGATTCGGGTGCCCATATTTCCGCAGTGAGCCGGATGTTGGACTTGGATGAGGCCCCAGGTGCTCCGACGGCTGCTGAGTTCAAGGAAGTGTGGAAGGAGCTGCAAGAAGGCGCATCTCAAAAGAAGTGGCATGGCGCCAGTTGGAGCGACAAGTCTGGCCTGATGGCATGGGCATTGAATGAATCCATCCTACAAATGGAACAAAACGAAATGGCAGATGCACAGACCATTTCCTTACAGAGAGATGCTCGCAGGGCCTTGTTGTTGATCAAGTTTGGGTTCTGCACGTCCAGTTACCATGTCAGAGGCGGTGTGCTTGGGTGCAAATGCGGTGGAGGAGAGAGATCGGCTGATGTTGTTCGGTCGACAAGGGAAGTCATCCGAAACTTTTGCACCAAATTCAGGCACCCTCCACGGTGGTATGATGGACCAAAGCCAGTTTTCCTCGAGACATTGTATGACAAAATCATCAACTGCGTCGAGATCGTCACGTCAGATAGCGCTGCCAATGAAGTGGTCGCAGGCACGACACACATGTCTTCAGTCTGTATAATAACAATGTATAATATGTTTATTAAAATGCTGATCATGCATGTGTTTTGTTTTTGTCTTTGTTCATGTTTCGTTTGCCGGGACCAGGCCTAATCAGTGCCGGCAAGAGGTCGGTCGAAATCGAGGACGACGAGGCAACGGCGCTTCACCCAAATTTAAAGATGGTTGGCCATGACAAGGCCCATTCATTTCGCCGGGTCTTAAAAAGACCGTATGCCGCAGACACCGTCTTGGAGGGGCTGATGGAGAACCATTGCTTGGGAAAAGACTCCATGATTCAGGTCATCAGCAACAGCGCAGACTTCAGATGTTGGTTTGAAGGCTGTGTCAAAACGCAGTCGGCCAGCCAAGGCACTGAAGGCTTTGGGGACAAAGTCAAGAACTTGAGGGCAGCGAAGCACAGGTTCGAATCTGTCTCAACGCCGCTGGGCAGAATGCTGCTCTACTTGCCAGCTTTTCTGATGACGTGCCAGAAAGTGGCCGAAAAAAGAAAGAAAGACAAGGCAGGGCAGTTGGCGCGGCAGTACCTCGAAGACCTGACCCAGGAGCAGCTGGTGCAACTGGCGATGCTGGCGGATGCTGGAGATGAGGGACTGTTATTGGTAAGGGTGATGGACCATGAGAGTCTTGATGCTGCAGAAATCAGCACGCATGTCACGGCCTTCATCGACCGGATCACAGTGTTGTTCCAACACAAAGCCGCCTTGGAAACTGGATATACCCAGCACATTCTGAGCCTCATCCGGCAAAAGGCCCTGTGCATCTTTCTGCCAAATGCCGTGCGCAAGTTTGGGGATGTTGATGATGACATCGTCAACCGCTGCCTGGAAAGAATGCGGTCTTGGAGCAGGCTTGCCATGGAAGTGTTGCGAACAGAGTTTCCTCACCACAGTTTATTCAACTCGATGGAAATATTCTCCTTGAAAGCTGAAAGACAAGTTCAACGCAATGACTGTGCTGATGATCATTTCCTTCGTCTCGCTCAAGTGTTTGGAGTGAATGCTGGCGCTTTGCGAGATCAACTTCAAAGACACAGAGCAGTTGCAGAGCAGCTGATGCGAGAGGGTGGATTAAAGAGTCGCGATGCTTGGGTGCGAACCATGCAACGTTTGAGTAAGACCAGATTGCCGTCAGACCACCTTGGACCTGTCATTGCCCGCTACATTGCCTGGCAGGTTGCTAGTAGACGAACCCGGTGCGAGTGGAATTTGTTTACAAACTGGTGGTTTAAAGAGTGCGTTCTTGTTGCATCTTTTTGCCAAAAGAGTTTTGAAGCCACCAGGCTTCGACCAGCGGGATTGAGCAAGGCTTCTCAAAGACAGACGAGGCAATTTCACGAGGAGCGGCATCTGAGACGACAATTTCCAGGGTGATCAAGTTGATGCTGACAAAGGTGAGTAAGGAGGAAGAAGACAACATCATCAAGAAGGCCAGGCTCTTGTATCACGAATGTGCCCCAGGCGGGCATGTTGCGAAACATATTTACAGTTTTTTGTTTTGTTGTAACTATTGTTGTTTTGTGGAATCTTTCATCCAAACCATGTTTTCATCACCGTGTTTGCGTAGGATGGGGTCGCAAGCGGCGAGATGTTCCCAGAATTGACAAGAATGTGAAACGCTCTAGCGCCGATGGAGACACAATGACAGCATGGCTTTCAAAGCGGCGCAAGGTTGTCCAGGAGATGGTCAAAGAGGCGGGTGATTTGAATTACATTGAGGACGAGGATGATTTGCAAGATTGGTCGGAAAGTCACCAGAAAGAGTTGGAGTTTCAACAAGGGAAAGCGCTGAAGAGCCAAGTGGAAGCGTACAACTTCAACGGCCTCCTCGACCATGAGATCACAGATTCTTTGAAAGAAGCTGCCCAAGTCCTCCGTGAAAAGGACCGCCAGAAGGACAAAGAGATGGTGACCGAAAGGCGCAAAGCGCAAACAGCTGATTTGAGGATGACCATGACTATTGATTGGTCTCAACTAGCTGGAAAGGTTTGGGTAGCTTCTGACCTTGGATGTGGCCAAGAATTGGAGACTTGCTGCACTAATTTTATCTAATTTCTTTTCTCATTCCTTGTCTTGCAATATGCGCATTTTTCCATAGTTCATGTTTTTTCCAAGGATGATGCCCTCCAGACATTCAACATGGTGCGAACCAACGATCGCATAAAAGCAGGGTTGTTCATTGTCAACGACCCAACGTCCTTGCCTGAGAGAGTTCAGTGGGCAGCTGCTTTGGTCGGTGGCTGGGTCACTGAGCCGTCCGGTTTGTTGAGCCACAATGGCATTGTGCTGAAGTACAAGAGGGCCATCAGGACTCAGAAGAAGGTCTTGCTGACTGAAGGATTCCGAAACGGGCATTTAGAGATCTCCGCTTTGATTGTTGATTCTATCGACTTTCACAAGCCGAAGAACGGCTGGCGGATCACAATGGATGCCTCCAAGGCGCATTTTGTTTTAGATAGATCTGAAAACGCTGTCAATGGCGATCAGAACGTCTTTTCGAAGTCATCATTTCTGTCCCGTATATCGGAACTTGATATGGAACACAGCGGCCGATGTACAAACAGCAACTAAGTGTTTCAAGGGGTTTTGCTGTGAGCATCGGATTTCGAACCTGTGCCGGGGAGTGGGGAAAACTTTGAAAGATCGCTGGCTGGTTGAAGCTTTGATGGCTCAGCTCCGGGTTTCAAGTACCTTGGCCCAATGCGTTGGTTGTTTTCGACTGTTGCGAAGCATGGATTTTGGCCCAACGCCAAGCATGGATGTTTGGCCACGACGTCTCTCGCACCTATGGCCCTTTCCCAAGCTCTCTTCATTCAGAAGCCATGGATCGACAAAATATTGGATGAAGGCAAAACATGGGAAATACGAGGCTACCTGACAAACAAGAGGCAAAGATTCTACCTTGCAGAATCAAAAGCAAACCTACTCAAGGGAGAGGCGTCACTGATCAACTGCAAGCTGGTGGCAGTGAAGGACGGCAATGGAGACTGGGTTCCTGCAGGTAACACAGAACAGGACCAGCTGGACTTTTTCATGAACGAGTGCAACTACAAGAAAATGGGGTTCAACCCGGTGACAGACATGCCAATTTTTTTGCATAAGTGTGACAAGTTGTATGCGTGGGTCTTGGGTGATATCATCAAATACCAAGTGCCCGTGTCATGGAAGCCGAAGCGCGGTCCAATCATTTGGTGCTCAGTGAACCAACCGAGCAATCTGAGCAAGCCAAACAAGCCGAAGGCAGTGGCCAAGCCAGTCAAGAAGCAGCCAAGTTTGGGGCGCTAAGCCGCTACTAAGCACTTAGCAGGGGGAAAAAAGGCAGACTGAAGCTGGGGGACAACAGCAACAATGATGTAAAAATTAAGATGGTCCTAGCCATTACTTGTCCACCATGCCATCCAGGCACGCTTTGCCGGCGCTATTTATTTCCTCAACCCGAAATTCAACATGACACCAGAGAAAATGACACCGAGACAACTGCTGAGACAACAACCCAACAACCCTAAAAACAACAACCCAACAACCCAACATTGAGACCAAGACAACGCTGACATGACAATGACAGCAACATGACACAATGACTTGACAACCGAACGACGGTGACGCGTTGAGTGATGGCCGTCGCCGGCGACGACGACGACGACGTGGACGTCGAAATCCATGAGAAAGCCGTGGTGAAGTTCGTAGAGATGCTGGGGTTTGACAATATCCAAAAGCTCGGCGAGGGAGGGATGGGCCTGGCCTACCGTGGTAGGTTTAGGCCAGACGGGACAACCCGCGTGCTCAAATTAAACAAGGCCTCGACAACGGACACCGCCAATGACGACTTGCTGGAAGAAGGGTCACGGCTGCGGTCACTGGCTCATCCGCACGTGGCTGTCCTCTACGATTTGCAAAAGAGCACCGATGCTGGCGGGATCAAGTTCAGTTACCTGAACATGGAATACTGCAAGGGCGGCGACTTACACCACAGATGCTTGGCGGTCCTCGAGTTGTTTTCATGCTTCAATGTTTGGAGTTTCGGTTTAAAGTTTGGGTTTAAGTTTGGGTTTCACCCTGATGAAAATATGTTTCAGGAATCCATCATTGTGGTGACGGCATGCCCGGAGTTCAGAGCTTCCACTCCATCGTACTGTGGCTGAAGCATTTGATGAGCGCATTGCATTACATTCACTCGAAGTCATTGATTCACAGTGATGTGAAACCTGCCAACTTGCTGTTTCTTGTCCTCGGGTTTAGTTGCCTTTTTGTGTTTCCAAGCTTGATCAAATAATGACCACATACATTAAAGTGACAGAACACTTTCGAATCTTTCGGTTATGATTAATTAAGGTTATTTTCCAAATTACCTTTGTTCATAATACGTGTTTATGCATTGATATGTTTTCATATCTATTACTAAAACCCCTGTATATAGTTTTATAAAGGTCCATTTTGTTTCCATCTACGGTTTCACTTCAAGGCTCTCCGACAGGAGCCCGACGGCAACATTGAAGTTGGCCGATTTTGGCATTTGCTTTGAGGTTGTCACCCATACATGTGCTGGCACCCCAGAATACATGCCAGAGCAGGTGTACTTCGGCCAGGCGGCCGGAGACAAATTTATGGACGTCTACGCGTCCAAGTGCACCCTCTTCGAAATGATAGAAGGTGAGATGATGGTGAAGGACGCGGACGAGTGTGAGAGAGCCGAGCCGGTTCTGCATAGCAAGTCCTGGAACCATGCCAACGGCTTCCTTCGCTCAGCTTTCAACCTGCTGCACAAACCGAAGGAGAATACGCAAAACACAAACTGGTTCGCCTATCTAAGCGTGAAAAAGACCGTCAAATTCCTCTTGGACGTCGACGACGACGGGCAGTTGTCAGCAGCTTGGCCAATGAATTTGCATTTTTGCTTTATATACTTGTTTTGTTGGAGCCGTCGTGGAGTGGCAATCATTTTCTGACGACTCAGGGACTGGCGACTGAGAAGTCTCTGAAAGACCTGAAAGGCGCTGCGGCAGAAAGATCTTTCAGAGATCTGAAAAGGAAAGGTGGCGAAGTGTGCGCGGTGCTGCGGCATGAGAAGAACAAAAGCCGGTTAGAAAGGCGCAAAAGGCAAAAACAAAAAGAGAAGGAGAAAAGCAAAGCGCCACGGCGTCAAGTCATTGTCACGTGTTTCATGATTCTATATTGAACTGGCAACGCAAAGCGGGTTTTGTCGGTGTGTTGTCATTTTTTTGAAAAGTACTGTAATTAATTAGTCTTGTTGACAGATTGGGTGCCCGAGGGCCAAAGTGCTTCAGAAAGTGCAGCGGCGCCGGAGGGGGGTCGACGAGGAGTTGAACCAGTCGGAAGCGATGACGTCGAGGATGACGACAACAATGACGACGAGGACAATGACGGCAACGAGGGCAACATTGGTGACACTGACAACGAGGACCAGGACTTGGCAATGAAAGCTGTGCTAGTGAAAGAACACAACACTTTGCAAGAGCGGTGGCTTTCCCTTGCGTGACTTGGTTGAAAATTAGTAGAATTTCATTGATGTATCAGGGCAACGGTACAGACGGAAACGGCTATACGCGGGGCAACGGCTATACGAAGGGCAACGGTTATACGAAGGGCAACGGCTATACGAAGGGCAACGACTATACGAAGGGCAACGACTATACGAAGGGCAACCGCTATACGAAGGGCAACCGTTATACAAAGCCAAATCTCTCCCTTATTCCAGCTCCTCCTGGGAGGACTTACGGCCCGGAATAAGGACCCTCCTGCGTTAGGGGGGGGCTTATTCCAGCCCCTCCCAGGAGGAGCTGGAATACCAGGGACCCAGCGTTGACGCCGTCACGCAGAGGTAGCTGGTATTCCTAACGGCTTAACGCTGGGTCCCTGGTATTCCAGCTCCTCCCAGGAGTGGCCGGAATAAGCCCCCCCCTAACGCAGGGGGGTCCTTATTCCGGGGCCGTTGTTTTTTCTCATTTTTTTCATTGTTGATGGCCGTCATGGCCGTCATTCCTGAGGCCGTGGCGGCGACGGCGCCGAGCCGGAGAAGGTGACAAACATCCAGCTTGAAAATTTTAAGGCAGCTTGGATCTTAAATAAAGGTTGTGTGTCCAACAAACGAACTCAATTCAGTCTGTATGGACAAGTTTTCATGACATGTCGTTGAGGATGCATCCTGACCTGCGTTTCAATAGTGCATACTCAGTCTACCATTTAATTTCTCACACCCCTCCAGGTCCATCCCCATTCCTCTCTGGAAACCACATGTGACAGCGCAAGTACTTTTAAGATATTGAAAGGGTGAAAATAGTTAACGTAAAAAATGAATGCTGCATGTCTCAACTCCCAACACTCCAGGAATAAAGTCAAAAAGTACCTTAAACACCCAAACCCTATCAATTATTAAAGTGCCCGGATGATGTATACAATCATCCTGGCCTGCTTCTGAGACACTTTGCTTCGAAGCTTGAGTCACGAACCATGAGTCGCGTCTCAATATGCTTCACTCATGCGCCAACCATCACAAGAGAGTGGCAGCTGTTAAGTCATTGGCAACAAACTGCAGTGAAAAGTTGAAAGTCAAAAAGTATTGAACCACGTATCGACTCTTGTTTGAGGCCAGGGTCCTGTTAGACTTGGAACGGAAAAAAGTGGATGGGTGAAGTCCAAGCACAAAATGTGCCTTCACAATACTTACATATTGTCGATCTATGGTTCTTCTATGGTTCCCACATTCACAAACGTTACTTTCGCTTTTATTGCAACTTTGTGCTCTATAGTGCTTGCTTCAGTTCTTGCTTTCAATGCCTTTATGTTGTTTCGATTCGGATCCTTTTTGTGTTTCCCAGCCTGACAGGCTGCTGCTTCACTGACTTGTGGCCCTCCAAAATGATGTTGGAAAAGATAAACATCAATCGGAAACGTCCGAGGTCAACCTCCTCAGTATGAGAATAGTTTTCCATCTCAATGAATTTGATGAGCTTAACGGAACATTATAGCTTCACGGGGGAACGTTCATACTAATTTGCATCACTTTGAATCTCCTCCTGCAAAAATGATTCTAGAATAATGAAAACTCCAAATCGCTATATACTATCATTTCTCACGTTCACTCGCGAATTAGGACTATGAACATGACTGCTTCGACCCCAATATTGTGTTTCACTACCGCTCACGAATCGGAACATTGTCGCTCTGACCCTCTGATCTTGTGCTTCACCACCGCTTGGGACTCATTAAGCATAATATGCAATCATTGGTACCAAATCTGATGAGTTTGGGATAGATCGTGATCGAACAGCATGCATCATCGGTTCTGGCTGGACCAAACGGAAGCTGTCGATGATATGCTGAATTTCATAGAACCGTCGACCGTGTTTTTAAGATAGTTCTTGATCTAAGAAGGTGCGAAATGCAATGGCTCTTCCATCACTCACTACCGCTAGTGAGCGATCTAAGAGGAGGGTTTGCTTCGCTGAATCACCTTCAGTTTTGTGTTCTTCTCACTAAGACTAACTTCCCGGCGAAAACATGAATTCAACCCAGCGTCGTTGATGTTCAAATACCCCTTAGACCACTCACTACCGCCAGCGACGGTTCCAACAGGTTGCGACTGTCGCACCTTCTTGGATCAAGAACTTTCTTAAATGCACCAAAAGATTCAATTTCAGGGGCGCAAAGTCAAGAAAGCACATCGAGAGGGGGCATCGTGGTCAGATTCCCAAACTCACTATCGCTAAAGCGAGCGATCTAAGGGGCTCATACGCAAATTTTCCAAATCAGTACCGGTAGCGAGTGATCTAAGGGGCTCATACTTTTTTAAAATTCTCAAATCACTACTGGTAGCGAGTGATCTAAGGGCTCATAGGCCAATTCCCCAAATCACGACTACCGGTAGCGAGTGATCTAAGGGGCTCATATTTGGCAAATTCCCCAAATCCCGGTAGCGAGTGATCTAAGCACCTCGCACTAAGACTAATCAAATCACTGGTGGTAGCGAGTGATCCAAGCACCTCATGGGCAAATTCCCTAATTCCCTACCTGCCTAGCGAGTGATGTAAGGGTGCTCATATTTGGCAAATTCCCCAATCACTACCAGCAGCTACTAATCTAAGGGCCTCTTACTACACAAATCACTACCGGTAGCGAGTGAATGATCTAAGGGGTTCGCACAGAGCGAATTTCGTAACTCAGTCCCGTAGCAAGAGTTCAAACGGGTTCACGGTTCACATTTGCAAAATTTGAGGAGAGCATAGGTTGTGCTTTGCTGTCACCCTTCCAATTTTATCGTGTTTATCCATTCCAAGTCTAGCAGGACCATGGCATCGAATAAACAAAGTCGATGGATGATTTGATTTAATGACTTTCGACTTCCAACTTTTCACTGCAGTCTGTTGCCATTGACTTAACAGCTGCCGCCCTCTTGTGATGATTTGTGCATGAATTGAGACGTGCCTCATGGTTCTTGAGTCAAGCTTCGAATCAACATTTCTCAAAGATCAATTGTTCAAGTTCAAGTTTGAACTTAACACAATTTTCAGCGGTTCAAGTACTTCAAAAGCAGCTCAGGAACTGAGTGCACACTATTGCGCTCCCAAGTGGCTGCAACAAAAAACAGAAACTGGAAGGAATCAGAAATGGTAGACCGAGTATGACCTATTGAACTATGATACAAGCAGGTCAGCATTTTTCTTTTAAGTTTATAGATTGCATTCTGTCATTCTTTCTTTCATTCAACCTGTGTGTGTGATCATTCAGCCTCTAGAAGCCGAGCGTCATCATTGTGTCATGCTAATGTAACCAGCCATGTTAACTAAATTATTAATTTGGGCAAAACAAAGTCCACATTGAATTAGGACATGTGTCATTCATTACATTAATATGTGAGAAGTAGTCACATTCCTCCAGCCGTCGTCATCATTGCATTACACCATGTGATCATCTGATTACATTACACCATGTGATTCCCTGATTCAAGCTGGCTTCATTTCGACCGCATCTTGCAATGGCCGCCTTCGTTGATGGGCTCAAGAGGTTGGGGCTGGCGAAACTTGCCTGACTGAAGCATTCGAATAGCACTGTGGATCACCGGTACATTGGCCGGGGTCCAAAATTGACTGACCCAACTCAGATTGCCACCCGCAGTGTAAACTCGTCCAGGTGGATGGCTCAACTTGATGAATGCATCACACCGAAAAAAGAGTTAACCAGGATGGGATGAACAATAATAAAGTTAATCAATTATTTATGGTTTGTCACTGTCAGTGGCAAATTTCAAGTCTAAACCGTTTCAACAAATTATCCAAGGAACCCCATCAAGCCATCCCAGGCCCTCTTCACTTCCGCCAACAAGTCGACGTTCAGGGATTTGGTCTGTGCATCACCGGGAGGTCCTGTGCTGAGCGCTGTGTCAAGTGGCATTGACTGAACGGGGTCGCTGACGTCAAGGATGAGCAGCCAATTGAGAATCAAGTGAAATTTACTCAGGTAACCATCTCACTGACAAAACTTCCACACCCCAAGCGTTTCCCCACCACTTGACTTTCGAGGTCGCTTCGCTGAAGGTGCCATCACTAGGATGCGACCCTTCGGTCACAACACCTAAAGTTGCAGACCCTGACAGTGACAAATTTTGAACTAGACTTTG
>JAODVM010334544.1:0-11448 GCA_025400095.1 Phenganax marumi
TTTTATCAACTTGTGCACGGTGAAGACATAGTCATTGGAGATATGATTTGAAAACTTGGTCAAAGTCTTTGTTCTATCTTTTCGCTCATGTTTTTATCAACTTGTGCACGGTGAAGACATAGTCATTGGAGATATGATTTGAAAACTTGGTCAAAGTCTTTGTTCTATTTTTTCGTTCATGTTTTTATCAACTTGTGCAAGGTGAAGACATAGTCATTGGAGATATGGATTTGCGACTTGACCCCAATCTTTTTCCATCTTCCTGTTCATGTTTATATAAAGTTGTAGATGATGAAGCCATTGTCATTGAGACTATGTGTTCGAGACTTGTCCAAAGTCTTTGCTTAATTTTTTTGTTCATGTTCTTATGAACTTATGCACTATGATTATCGTAGAATATTTGGTTATACTCAACTTTTTCAGATATTTTTTAAGCATGGTGTAGACAACAAATTTCTCTCTCTTCGTTGACACCGCTAACGTCCTTAACTTTCTTAGCTTCCTTAACCGTTTTCATTCAGTACACGCTGAAACGCTAATCTTAATGTTGCTATATTTTAAAGGGTGTCATTTCGGCAACTGACAAAGATAGTCTTAATGGTAATGCGAACAAAAGTGGTGTTGATACCTTAACGAGTCCAGAAGTCTCTGAAATTTCTGAAGTCGATGGCAAAGGAAAGAAAGATAGGAAAACAACGAAGGTTGTGTGGAAGGATAGCGAAAGCACTGAAGATATATCAACCGATAGTGAATTCGTTCCTGCTTCGTTCAGCAATCCTATGCACGGTAATTGTAGTCTATAAATAGGCGTACGTATGCTATTGTTCGTTGTACACACCAGCATGTGGACTCATCAAGAAACTTGTCAAGGAAAACTTGTTCACTGTACACACGAGCAAGTATAGTTGCCAACAAAAATTCTTCGTTGTTGACGTGGGCAAGTGCATTCGTCGTCAGAAGACTTGTCAAGGAAAACTTGTTTCAAAAAAATTGTCAAGGAAAACTTGTTCGTTGTATAGACACGAGCTGGTAAACTCGTCAAGATACTTCTAGGAAAACGTGTTCGTTGTGTAGACACGAGCACGTAAACTCGTCAAGGTACTTCTGAAGCGAAATTTATTCGTCGTACACACGAGGAATTGAACTTGCCAAGCAAGGCTTGTTCGACGTTGTTGTACACAAAAGGAAGTAAACTTGTTAAGAAGCAAAGTTGTGTGTCGTACACACGAGCTGGTGAACTCGTCGAAAAATTTGTTAAGAAAATAAGAAAGTCATACCGAAGTATACTCTGTGCGTTCAGTACCCGTGAGAGTGTACAAAGTAATTAAAAATATAGAACGTTCACTTTACTCAAGCCGGGAAAACAAAACCATCTCTAAGGTTTTTATAATTATGCATCGCGCAAACAACAATATAAGCATCAGTTTGAGGATGAAAGGTCCGGATTAGCGGACCCACAGCTTTGCAATAATAAATATACGTGGTGTATCCTCAAACTAGAGGTGTGCAAATTCGATCCGATCCGATCGGATTCGTTCGGATTTCGGAACAAAATATTTATTTCGGATTGGATCGGATTGGAAAAGGTGTTTCGTAGTCGGATCGGATCGGATCGGCTGTATTTCTTGCTTTTATATTTATTTGATTGAACATTTCCACTTCATTGAGAAATTTATTTTATTGAAGGATTCTTCGGATCGGATGGGATCGGATCGGAATTCTTTATCAAAACACGGATCGGATTGGATTCGGATCAGACAATTTCGGATTGGATCGGATTCGGATTTTAAACGAAGGTCAATTGTCGGATTGCAAACGTCCAATCCGATCCGATGCACACCTCTATTGAGAAACCCTGGTTCTAGTGTCCAATCCATTTGCAATGGCCAGAAACAATAGGAAATTACATTGCGCCCTCTGTACTCACCCTGCAACTAAATCGAGGTCCATGGCTTTTCGTGCAATGTGGGTAGCCGCTTTTTGAACGGTCATCGGAAGCCCCAAGTTCGAACAGAATCGAGACTGAAACAACCAATCAAATACATGCTGCTATAATGCCGCCAAAATTTTATCTGTTTTAAGTAAAAAATATATAAAAAAATGCCTGTCCAATATACCATAAAATCTCCAGACGTTATTAGGTCTACACTGGTTTCCAAGGCTCGTAAAGTAAGCTTGAAGCATCGACCGATTTCTTTCTTGGACACTTTACTAATTGCACAAATTTCTAATAAAAACAGGCATGGTTTATATCATTATGTATGCAGTGATTTATCTAATAATGAGTTGAGGTGTACCTTTAAATGTCCTAGGAACACCCTCTTGCCGACAAGCAATGCACAGACAGGCTGAGGCAATAGCATCGTTACTTCGACCTTTTAAGCTTTTTTGCTCATGAACTTGCTTGAATAATGTGTTAGCTCGATCCTAAGAAGAATAATGAAAATCCCATTCGTGAACTGCCTATTGTCATCTATAGCATGTTGTCCTTCTTCCAAATAACTCACTACGATATTTTTTGGCAGATTGATTCGATCAGCCATAATGGATATTTCTCGAAATGCTTGCAATAGACTTCGATCTGAACCAGAAGCCTAAAAAATATTGAACACAATGAAACTAGTAATCTCCATGACAAGATTAGCTGTCATAACTATTATTTAAACATAATGCAAGCAACTTACACCACCACGATTATGCATTTTGGAATAGCCATCCATTTCATACTTCCCTGGGCCACCTCTTTCAATCATTGTGGACAAATCCGTTCCACTTAACAATGGATTCTACGCAGGAAAAAACTTATGCAAATTAATAATGGGCAACTAGATTGTTAGAATAACTATAAGCAATTAAGATTAATTTCAAATCCCACCAATATTTATTGATTAAGACAGTTATAATCAAACATTGATAACAATAACTTTGAATAACTGTATGCTGGAACTCAACTTATGGACTCTTCCTACAAAGTTGAGTCCAAGCTTGGAATTGAACCTACAACCTCGTCAGTGAAAGGTCCTAGCGACTACACCACCAAAGCCCCTACCTTGTCATCAAACATACTGATGATGATAATCGTCCAGTAGATCCACTATTTTTTGTGGCTAAGAGTATTGATTAAATAACTACTTGTTTTATCAATGTAAGTCCAGTTACATTTATAGCTCATTGGAGGGAAGCCTGGGTCCTATTTCCCCCAGGAAGAAAGGAAAATGGAAGGCTGCCAGACCGTTTTCACAACGGCAAGTTCAAGTGTAATTTCCAATGATTTTACTCACTTGAGCAGCGCCAACACGTGATGGATCTGATACAGACTTCTCGTTGTTGAACGTCCGCCATTCAGAACCGACATCGACGACGCTAAAGCGGAAAAAGGTTCACCTTCAATAAGGACTTTTGACGACCGACACTTCTTGGAAGCGTTTGTTTATCGTCAATTTTACAAATTTTTCTTTTCTTTAGAAAACTAAGAACGGTATAATTCATACTGTAGATTAGACAGTGTACTTATATTTCTCTGTGTTAAAATGGTATTTATGGGATTTCAATTAATTTAAAGCTTGAAAACAGTTTCAAATCGTATATGGTCCGTATTTTACCGGTCGCCAACTACCAAGCCACACTCGGGGCAAACCATATCGCCTGCTCGATAGTCTTCGACCAAAAATGCATCAGGATGTTGCGGACATAGCAGATTTCCCGTGTTGTTTTTTCTGCAAAATTTCAAAAGGATTTTATGGGTAAAATTGCATGAAATTTGCATCGAAATCGCGCGAAATATGGCAATGTTCTTACCTGCTTGACATACTGGAAAGAAATAAAAGCGTTACAAAATACGTCATATTTATACACTCGGTTCCATGCGCGTCGCCGGATGCATACCAGTCTGTGAATGGTCGGTATAAGCTATTTATAGCAAAGTATGGCAAAGCGAAGGTGTTTTCCCAACATGCGCAAAAGTTACGTTTCTAGTACTATGTGACTAAATGGTAACTAAGCAAGAATTCTTATGTACTGTTTCGGTGCTTTTGTCGAGTGTGTTTGGTGAAAGTTGGTGGTAAAAATTGAAACTGTTGCCTCTAGCTGACATTTACTAGCATTCTATTTTAGAAACAAACTTTATTGTGAGCAAAGATAATACAATTAGAGTGTTATAATACATTTTTACATTGTATACACAGAACTACATACATCAATATTTATATAGCTACTTTAGGTATTAATTCAAATAATATTCCAATATACAATAAATTAAGTATAATAGTTCATAATGTATTTGCAACATTGCTCATAAGCCAAAAACGAAACAGCCACAGAGCTAGCACCCTGCAAGCGGAACACAAGGACAAAATGTTTGATCAATTTTGAAGGCTTGAAAGACTAAGGCCACTAGCCATGTTTACTTGCTCATTTAAATCACGATATCTATTTTTGTTAACAAACCTTAACCACATTCACTTTCAGTCCCTTGTAGAAGCCTAGGAATCCTTCATTTTTAGCAATATTTCTCACACAATTGAGCATGCCACTTGACTGTGTTGGGGGATGTACAAAGCTGTCTTTGCGATATGCAAAACCATCAATCTAGGAACAACAATTGACAAATTTGACGAAAGAAAATGTTAAACCAGGAGAAGTGAACGGCCACGACGGAGTTTATTTGAAGATCACAGTCAAGAAACAAAGACTGAGAAGGGAAAATATTGTGGAAAATAATCCGAGTAAACTTTAGAGAAAGATGTCCAAGAGCAATTTGTTTTTGGCACAGACAATACAGAATGGCCAAAGATGAACAGAGTTAGGATGGACTTTCCATACCTGAAGTCGTTTCTTGACAACATCTAAAGGATGAATGACTATTTTACTCAAGATTCCAGACATTGCACCACAAAATAAACTTTCACTGACTGAAACACCACTATCAACCTTGAAAGAGTTAACATATGTCAGTCGCATCATTGCAGTTGTCTAGAACTTGGAAAACTTGAATGCTTTAACAAAGGCGCTTTACGTTAAGACGTCTTTGTCGCGCACTGTAGTTTTTAATTAACACGATTTCTTGCCATGGATGATTAACCTATCAAAAGTAACTCAAAGTAATTTCATGTTTTACACGTACAAGCGAATTGATGTACTTATTCCAAATGATCTGCAATGTGGTATAGAATGCAAAATGCATTCCAGTTTGTGGAAATATTTCCATCATAGTCGGGACGAGACCTTAAAAATTGGATAAAAAATAGTATGTAGTTACTATGATGACATTCTTTTCATTTACAGACTATAAAAGTTTAATGAAGTTGAAAAATGTGACGATGTAATCATGTCGTACTCCATGCTGCACATGTGCAAATTGGGCTGCGCAACATCTTTTAAGGTACATTTTGAAAATAGATGGTCATTTTACCACTAAAATGTATTATACAAAATTTTTCGTATTATGCATTATTACCTTTATAAAAAGTTCTGAAGCCGTTTTCATTATACATTAAATATACAGCTTGATATAAGTTCTTGTAGACCTAAAAATCGGCATGATTCATTAAGACCAGTGAAATTATCTGGGGCTTGTTGTTTGAAGCTATATTACCAGTAACCCAGGGCTACAATTTAACTAGTTTTTAAAGTTTCTATATGTCGGTGTGCCTATTTGATTCAAAACTTTGCAAGTGAGAACTTGTTATTGGTCCAGTCAAGAATTGTGTAAAAGTACTTTCAATTTTATAGAAATAAGCAGTCAAACACTTTGCTTCAAAGCATAGTTTAACCAGGGATTAAGCTAACCACCTTTTGAGCCAGCAGCTGCCAGTGTAAGACAGAGTAAAACATAAATTTAGCAGCCAGGTGTATTGCTGCTCAATAGGTTAGTGGTTAAATTATAAAGAAATGAACGTTTCATCAGTGTACAAGCTATCAACAACCTTGGGTTCTCCTTGTGCGACAAATCTTGTTCGCAAAACGTCGATTGGTTGAACAATGATAGAAGAACCACATCCGGCTATACCTCCACAAACAAAGTGTGTGACTATAAAAGTACATCAAAAGTCTCATGGTTACAATAGTCTAGTGTGTCACATTGTCTCTAGAATGTCCGTCGGATATGAACACAATATACCTGGTTTAAAGGCAGAATAATTTTTATGAGGAACAATTTTCCAAGCAGCTTTTGTTAGAAGTTCAAACAGCGAAAACTAGAATAAATTTAAAATTAGCCAGTAGCTCAGGGTCTGATATTAAACCAATTCCTCAAAAAATGATGCTTTGTACCTGAACACAACCATACGTTAGGGACAAAAATTGGGCGGGAATGTGACCTTTCCTGTAACAGATCAATTGTCAACTCGTCAAAAAAAACCCGAGCTTACACTCTGAGTAAAATCATCTGGCATTAAACGGAATGAAAACTATGTAAGCATGGTGCTTTCAAGCATTGTAGTAACTGTGTCTATTCACCATAAAGCTCTGACTCCTTCCTCTTTTGAAATAACATCGAATGACTGGAAAATGCCTTTGTACTTGCTAGAAGGCCCTGTTGTTACTTTCTGATAAAAAGAAAAGAATGAATAATTTTATCACACATCATCAATACACAGTGTTGTAAATACTCGTTACAAAAGTAACGCGTTACTAATTACTAATTACTTTTTGAGTAATTTTTACGATAATTAATTACTTTTTCTAAAAAAGTAATTTGTAACATAATTAATTACATTTTGAAGGTAACGAGTACAATTCGGCAAAAGTAACGTCACGTTACTTCTCACAAAGATGTAATATAAAAATGCGATATATATATAGTTTGTTTTGAATTGATATGAGTCAATATTTCACGAAAAAGGGCCGACAATGTGGACAATTTGCGGTGTGAGCATACGATATGACTACGTATTATACTTTATGTATGACTTGTTTTGCGGTGCCAGTCTATTGAGTGTTGAAATTTGCTTTCGAGTTAAGTAAAGGGTAATTTTGAAAGTAATTACTAATTAATTACTTTTTTCACAAGTAATTTGTTGCTGGTAATTAATTACTTTTTAAAAAAAGTAATTTGTAATCTAATCAATTACTTTTTTGCAAAGTAATTGTAATTTGTACTCATTACTTTTTTTGAGTAATTTTCACAACACTGTGACAATACAGCATTTAATTGTAATCCATACTTCTAAGCGAGAACTGCTCACAAGTTTTACTAGGCTAAAATGATTACCTTTATGACTGGTTCAATTTGTATTTGCAGCCTTATTTTGACAACATCTAACGGTTGCAACAACACTCTTGTAATTACCCCCGATGCTGCCCCAGCAAATGCATATTGACCAGTCGTCAGCTGAGTCTGTGTCTCGTCATAGCCAACCATTTAGTAGCTTTACAAAGTAAAATTAACTTGGCCTTGTAATAAATCATGTAGCATGGAATGAAGTTTAGCACTACAGTCTAGAAGCAACTAGTGTAGATCAGATTTCTATTGTAGAACTGTTGCAAGATATTTCTGTCTATTGCCAAATGATTTTGCTTTACACCAAGCAATTCTACTCCAGGCAGTCTAACGCTAGACAATTCTAGTCAATGGGTTGACAATTTGGTGTAAGTCTACATAAAACTTTATACTTATATTCCTATAGTAAATAAACTTACGTTGTGCAACAGTTGCAACAATATGAAGAAAGGATATCACCCTCCTGAAATACTAATTTTGATTAAATATCTCAGGGGGAAATTTGCAAACTGTTGCTAACAGTGGTTAGCAAGCGATGACCCTCCTGAAATGAATTTAAAATATATACATTTCCAGGGGTAAATGCTTTTGTTTTGAGAAATTGCTGCCAGCTGTTTGTAGGTATTAACTTCCCCGGGAAATATTGGAAATATGATTTGATGCAGGGGGTGATACTTCTGTCTAAAATGTTGCCAGCAGCGGATGTTTTGATTGGACTCGGACAAAAATTTTGAATTTCAGAGGAGCAAGAAGCTTTGGAAACGGAGACACGTTTGCGGAATTGCGAATGCGTTTTGCTGTATAACTCCAGAAATACTACAAAAGCTCACACTATTTTCGTTTCTCCTTCAGAAAAAACAATCGACGGAGCTAATGTACCTGTATTTTGACCTCAAATGAAAGAAATGGCTGAAATATCGACGTTGAAACCGGCACGTGTGAAGCGTACTTTGCCGAGTTTACCAAAAGCTTCTAAAGTCTCAAATGGAGCATTTTTATCACCAACTTGCAGCCCAAAAACTTCAAGGAGAAACGGTATGAATTCGCCTATGAATTTACAAGGAACTAGTAAAGCTAAACCGTCGCGTTTGCCTATAAGAAGGACTCAATCTTTGAGCGAAATTGCATTGCAAAAAAGCTCAACAAAAAATGACAATTTGCGTAAACAGGCGAGTGTTGAAACTAAAAACTTAGACAACAACAACACCAAAGAAATAAAAGTGTTACCTGCGACTCCAAGCGAAATGAATCAAGCGAAAAGTACAAAAAATATTGCGTTCAAAAGCCAAGCAACTTCAATAAGCAGACTTGCAAAAACAGAGCCAAAAAGTAGAACTATTCACGCATTGTCAGAAAATGCAGAAAACTCGCGAAGTTTGGCGAAAAGCGAACGCGTCAATAGTTTGGATAGCTTAACGGGGTTTAGTTTGGAAGAAGAAAGATCCTGCGTTACTGTTGCTGTTCGTGTCAGGCCGTTCAACACAAGGTAAACAATTTACTGACAGTGTTATTACGATATCTTTTGTTTGCATTTAGCTGCGGGTGTAATTGAAGGGTTAGGGCAGGAATTTCCCCCGGAAAAGTAAAATCATCTAGCCATAGACAGAGTAAAGTATATAAGTAGGGCAAATTACCAGTCAATGGATTAACAAAAGAAATTGACACTTTTTGGGCAATCCATTTGCTGACAAGAGTTTCTGGCAAATGAGTAAACGTGTTTGCTTTTAGACAGCGGAAAGTAGGGAGTGTTATAGACAACATTGCTAGTCAGTAGGTTAAAAATTTGAAGGGCCACCTTGAACTCTGATTTTTGACCGTTATCTTTTTTATTAATTTATTCAAAACAGCTCTTAAAATGCCACGTGCGCTCAATAGGGGTACTCAACTTGCAATTGATGACTGTTATTTTTAAACATTTTCCTCTCGACCTGCTGATTTCATGAATATATGATGAATTGCCAAATGTATTTGAAATGAAAAATGCATTTTTACCCATAAAAGTTGTGTTTTAACTCAATAGTTCTTATTAATTTGTTACTCCAAGGTGAATTGTAACTTCTTTACAGAATAGCAAAATTTTTGGAATTTTCAAGGGCCTTTTTTTACTTTGCAAATTAAATGTCAATAATATTGTGAGATTGTTATCTAACTTTCAAGTGTAGACAATATATACAACCTTAGCAGCTGCAGTTGACGATATGGTAATGTAACCAAATTTTATGCTCAAATTTTAAACATGCCATGACAATTGCTAGACACACTTGTGTGAACTTATTTGATTTACATGCATGGCAAGTAAAAACAGAATGAAACAACAAAGTAGGATGTATTGCAGTGTACTACCATTCAGCAGGGTTAACAATAGGCTTAGCAGAAAAGTCTTTACTTAAGCTTGTTGATCAGCAACAACACATATGAAGTATGAAACTGTGGCAATTGTCTAACTTTAGACAGACAGACATTAAAATGAAGAATTAGTATGCAGATAGTTTAATTAAGTGGCAAGAGTCTCACCCTGATAAATAAAATTACTTGATGTTAGACAGTCAGAGCAAAATAACTAAGTAGAGGGCATTTTCACTCAATGGTTTATCATTATCTACACTCTACAAACTGTACGATCGTTTGGCATGAAAACTGTGTATTGGGGGAAAAGATTCTTGTGAAAATTTTTTGGAAAACTGGAATATAATTTTATACTATTTTTAGGGAGTTGAAAAATAATAATGCAAAATTGTGTCTAAGCGCTGAAGGCAACACGATATTTACGTCAGGACCTGGTTTAAAACATTCTTTTTCATACGATCAATGTTTCTGGTCGTTTGACGAAAATTGCGAGACATTTGCGACCCAAGAACTGGTTTACAACAACATTGGAAAACCATTGGTGGAAAATGCATTTGATGGATACAACACATGTTTGTTTGCCTATGGACAAGTAAGTTGATATGTGCATTGAAATGCAAGAGTCTCACCCTGTCAAGTAAAAGTGTCTGTTGTTAGACAGCAAAATAACAAAATAGTTGGGTAGGCTGAGGTAGACCATGGTACTCTGATACTTCATGGTTTGTTTTTTTTTAAAACTATTTTAGACTGGTTCAGGCAAGTCATACAGGTATTTAAGTAAAGCATGTTTCATTGTATCATTGTATTTGGAAACCAGTTTTCCAAACCTGGTGCTATGTTTGTATCTTGTTTCTCAAAACAGCATGATGGGGCTAAATCAGGAAGGACAAGCTGGAATTATTCCACGATTTTGTGAAGATCTTTTTGAAAGAATTAGTTTATCACCTGAGGTATGTTTATTTCAAGTCAGTCAAAGTTAACTGTAGCTTTTTGTGTGGCCTGAACAGCCAGGCATCTTTTAACTCACTAGATAGAAAAGTCTGATTCTTTCGGCTTCCTTTTGTGCTGTACTATAATGATTTCTTAATGCTGTTTGCAGTTGACGTTTTCCGTGGAGATCAGTTATTTTGAAATTTACAATGAAAAGATTCATGACTTATTGGACTATCGCAAAGGAAAAGACAACAAGATAACAAATGTATGCTCTTATTCTATATCCTTATATATTTCATGGTTATGTAATATTTTTTGACACTTTGCCTTTCAAATTGTGTTTATGTATGTAGAATTTTGTACAGCTTTCACATGCTCTTCTAGTTTGATCTGTGCATTCTCTTGTATGTATGTGTGTATGTATGTATGTATGTATGTATGTATGTATATATTTATGTATGTATGTATATATATGTGTGTGTGTAGTTAAGTTCATATATTTAGTTGTGCAGTTACTAGCGCAGCATTTCATTTCTTTCAAATTTATGTTTTAGCTACGCGTTCGTGAGCACCCTGAATTAGGACCGTACGTACAAGATTTATCAACGTAAGTTATGAAGAGGATGTTTTTGAAATTGTACTTCAAAGATATACCACCTGTTGCGCTTGTCATGTAATTTATATAATTTTTCCTGCCAGGTATATCGTCAGCAGTTATGCTGATGTCGAGGTAAGATTAAGATGATTAGATTAATAGCAGATTTAACATTGTCTCCTCGTAGTTATTCCTCAAGTATTTTCAAAAAGTTTGCCATTCATAATTTTATACTATTAGTACTATGAGATCTATCCTGATAGATATCCTGATAGAACAAAATATTGTTTTAATAATGTAGTTAGCAAAACCAATCGTTTTAAGAATAGCTTTATCATACACCGTTCTATGAAGT
>JAODVM010334655.1:0-11444 GCA_025400095.1 Phenganax marumi
CTTCCAGATTGGTATAAAACACTGACCAAAAACATCGCTGACTCAGTATCGAATTGTCGATACTATTGGCGAGTATCGAAAGTATCGATACTTTTGTAAATATCGGTGATTTCGATACTTTATCGATAGTATCGCCCATCCCTACCGTACAGTTCTATCCACTACTTTCTTTAAACTATGTTCATGATTACCAAGTATTAAATTCATTATATATACCAAACATAGTATCAAAAACGTTCTAGCAATGTTTAAAACACTAAAAAAGCCTTTAGCCTTTACGAAAATGTCGACATTCCTGCGTCGGGGTCAGGAATGCATTACGTACGTTATATGAGTTGAAGAGTTGTCGAATTGAGTTGATATCCCTGCGACTGATTTTGTAATTGAAAGAAACTTGTCAATTTATTTTGCACAATGTACATCATTTTGATTTTTCCAAGTATCATAAAATGTTGTAGCATTACCCAAATTCAGAACATCAACAGTTAAAATTCGATAAAGGTTTTTTTTAATTTTATTTAATTACCTACAACTTCCAACTAGTACTATGCTGCAGTACAGTGTAGTACTTCAGTTACATTCTATAAATATTCTGTCTGTACAAAATGTTATTATTTATTATTTTCTCACCAACACAACTGGGGAAGCGCAACATTTACATGATCTAGATTCTAGAACTCAAGTTCACTTGTCTTTATATCTTCATTTGTTAGTCAATATTGGGTCTGTCAGTTGTCATCTTGGAGAAATCAGCGGTTGGTGAATAAAGCTGTACATTGTAATAAATAATAATAAAGTTAGAGATGTTGACACTTCGTCCAAGCAAGATTATATCCACAAGGACGTCAATGTACACAGTTAGTATTTCACACTGGCTAACGCCTGACGGTTTTACTTGAACACGGAAGTCCTCCCGCACTAACGCTAAAGGGTGAAAAACCTATCATCAACTCAGCATGGAACTGCATCGATCAACTAAACTAAACTAACCTTGATTTGTTCATTTGGTTTCACATTTAGCCAAGGAGTTGGATTGTTTCTCTTGTCAATTCTAAACAGAGATTAGTCATTTCTAGTATGTTGACGAAAAAACTGAAAACTTTATTGAAAAACAGGCTTTAGTGGTTTCTGCTAAACATCAGCAATTTCCAAGTGGCTACCTCGTTTACTCTAGTACACATCGACTATTTTCAAAAAAGCCTTCGCCTTAGAAATGTAGTATATGTGCAAGCCAAAGGGTCTTTATTTTTTTAGCATACGTACATGACGTCTGGGGATTTCATAGCAGCTCTTGTCAGCATAAACACTCCGAACGAACAACCAAATCCAACGCAAGTTAAAACTGGGACAATCTACAAGAAATAGTCATCGTTGTTTTACTTTGCCAACTAGCGCATCTCCGTCTCCGCCGACTTCGTGCTCATTTTGCGTGGGAACTGTTTTCCGGTACTCTGAAGCTCTTGTATGCATGAAATCAAGTGTTTTATAGTTCGTGAAATAGTGCACGACCAGTGCCGTTCAAGAATTAAACCGAACTGTGCATGCATGATATTCAATAGGTAAAAAATATCAACTTAATTTTTGCGACGCATTTCACACTGCTTGGCGGTAAATGTTATGTAACAAACCGACGGAGCGTACTGTGAAGTCACAGTAGAGACTGTCGCACTTAATTTGATCGCAACTCTGTTTCCTATGGCCTTCAGATTCTAGCATTCTAGAGTTACATGTCCCAAAGTATCTGTCAAAATATATACTACTGCTGTACCAGATTATTTGAAATTTAATCGACTGACTCCAATCATAAATTCAATTTCAAAGCAATAGTTTCACTTTTTGACGCGAGAAGCTTGTTTTAGAAGATCATTGACTTGTGGCAAGGCGTATCGTATTAAAAAACATATTCCTTCATTGAGGAAACAGCCAGAAAAACATATCCCTATCAGTTATATGACTACGTAAGCCCTATGTGAACTGTCACTCAGGCACTGCCAACATAAGACAAGTAAGAAGTTCAAAGTTTTTTCCCTTACCTCTTTGTGTTTTATCATAAACCTAAGCGCTGACATTTTGTTTTTCTCTGACTTCGTCGACTTTGGCGTCAAAACAGGTTAAAATAACGAACTTCTGGCTCTATTCTCCACGAAGACAAAAACACTAATCAACTACTTAATGTTTAATACGCGCTTGCTATTTATGTATTCCGTCCAAGCATCAACATGTGCGTGATATCACTGAAATCGTGCAAGGCGACACGTTTAGTGACTTTGTGATATTGTGTTGACCCGGAACATCGCGATGATGAATTCTTTGGGGCTGTTTGCGGAAAATTCGCGCAGTTTACTCCCAAAGTAGCTATTTCCGTGTGCGAAAATTTAAAACTCTTTCAGGTTTACCCGAGGTAAATGAGTTTCCAGTTTACAACTAGACTTATTATGTAAATTGCAATTTACGTGCTCTTAAAGTGCAAATATCTGCTGCTTATTGGAACAAGTTGAAAGGACTTTCTGCAAGCCATTTCATAATCAAAGCTGAAGCGTTTTTATTAGCTGCGCGTACTAGTAAAGTTTTGGCTGACACGAGAAGCATTTGCATATTTGCATTTGCTAGACTGACTATCGGTATGATTATCGGGAACCCCGGCTTTTTGGGTTTTGCCTTGCACCGTTGTTGCGTGTAAAACAGTCTGTACACCAGCACTTTGATGAACACCGATAAAAATGGCAAGTGATTTGTAGTAAAGTTGCTGACAGGTTTTCCCGTCAATTTCACCTACTTCGTATTTATCTCACTGATGTACTCTGTGCACATGTCTGTGCATTGTCCGCTGCAAATGGAATCACGGAACTTGTCCCCAGGCCCCCAGACCTCGTCTCCTGCATCAAGCTCACTGAGCGAAATTTTCCGACGTAATCCGACTCCCCATTCAATCTCGAAAACAAAATGGCGAATATTCTGTAGGTGTGGATAACAATATTGTGGAGAAGGAGTATAATAAAAGTGGTATTCCCCAACATCACGTTAGGATCTGACCGGTACGGCATTCTACCATGTCGGACAGAAAAGCTGAGCTAGAAAGAAAGCGACAAAAGCTTGAAGAAATCAGGCGTAACAGAGAAGAAAAGAAACGAGTAAGTCTGACAGTCTATGTCGATCTGTTTCTTTGGAAAAGATAATCTTTTGATATTTATATTAACATTCATTGTACAGTAGCGTACAATGATATAAATTATTTTCTATACTGCATTGGTCAGGTATTACAGAATTTTTTTTCTATGTTGTAACTTATATTTTTATTGCTAGTGATGTCCAATTTATACTTAGTAGATAGGTCCTGATACGGGTAAGACAGGAAAGATTGTAAAGTGTGCGGCAGGGATAGAAATCATAGAATATATGCTATATACTTCATTAAGTATTAGCAAAAGCAAAAATGTGTGTTGGAGATATTTTTAGCTAGTGCAAAGATCAGTCTCTGCAGTTTGGGGAGACAGATAATTTGTCTGGACAACTTTGGGAAGTAAACAAGATTTGTTTGATAGATTTCCTGTGAAAATTGTGTGGGAAATGAAATAGCATATGTCAAGATCACGTGTGTGTGCATGCAAGGTGAAACCCAAATCGGGGCTAGTGCAGTTTAGTGAACACCTTACACCTCAGACCATCCAAAAACTATATTACATTAAGAATGCTGAGCCTGCAAACCATTGATATCTGTATAACTGGATTGCGCATCCCTATATGTCAGCTGTCAAAAGTTTGAAGCCATCGCGGCCATCTTGGTACTCCAAATTCATGACTGGTTACCATGGTTTCGATTGACCGGAAATGTTTGCAGTGGCCATCTTGGTACTCTAAATTCGTGATTTTAGCTGGCTTCACTTTTGCAGCCGGATGCACAATCCTGTTATATAGAAATCAATGCTGCAAACCCACCTTGGCCTTAACCTGGTCACTGGTGTCCGCCAAACTGCAGTCTAGTGCCTAAATCCAAGCTCACAGTCAACTTTTGCCTGTCATTGGTGTAGTCTGTGTGTAGTTCATCTTGATAAATTGTCTCTGAGTACATAGCATAGTATATAGTATACAGCATGTGAGAGAAACTACCAGGTATTGGTTAATACTCATATAGCTATAGCAACTAACCCATCAGCGTTCGAATTAATTCTGAAAAAGTGGTTCGTGATTTTGCAGCAACGAAAACTCCAAATTTCTTTGGAGGAAATTTTGCAAACTTCAAGGAAATTTGGATGAAATTTTGCAAAATAAAGTGGAAGCACGACATTTGTTTCCTGCATTAATATATAAGCTTGCGTAAAACCAAATTTACTGATTGTCGACTTCAGATGACTTTTCAATGGGCGTTTGCGAAGTACATAGCGAACTTGCCAATGGCATTTCCAAGTTCGGAATTAGGTCGTAAACTTCGCAACCATTCGCAACGAACCTCGTGGCGATCCGTACTCAGTAATGAAGAGACGAACTTGAAGGCAAATGCGACGTTCATGCCCAACTTCCGAATTTGGAAACGCAATTGGAAAGTTTGCAATGAACTTTGCAAATGCGCAATGAACTGTTATCTCTGATCCGCAATAACTTCCAGTTTCAAATCGACAACACAGTTTTCACAAATTCCTGCTGTACGGTCAATCGCAAGTGATGCCAAAAATACGTCACACCACCAAATGTCGATTCGTGATTATTACAAATTTTCCAACATTCGGCTCGTGAAAATAGTGAATCAGTTCGTGAGTCACGAATCACGAACCGTTATTTCGAACCCTGCCCATGAGATGATACCTAGAGATTTTCCCTGATAAGAAAAATAGTCTGACACAGTGAACTCAATACACCATACCCATTGAGTTCACTGGTCTGACATTATACAGGCAAAGGGAAAGGTACATGTAAGGCATGTTTAGAAGCATCACCAGTCAATGAGCTATTGTAGATTAAATCTTGTAACAACATTTCTAAGGCTGAAGCTAGAAAATCTGCAAAGCATGGTGATGAAAATCCTTCTTTGCACACTACTGAGTCAGATTTGGATCGTAAGAGACGTGAAGCTGATCAGCTGTTAAAAGATATTGATCTTGGAGGCATCAAATCAACAATCATTTGTAAGTTTTCACATCGACTTGAGACTACTCTTACAAGTTATTTGGGCAAACTTAGAACCTCACTATTTACAAAAAGCTGATTTGATTTGTTTACAAACTGTGAGTTTGTATCTTATCCAGTTTCATTGTTTGATCTGTGCTTGTTAGAGATATGCTCTGAATTTGTGCAGTTTCGTCACTGTGCAAATGCTATCTTACTGTAATGTTCTGCTTTAGGTACTTCAACACTATGGTGTAATCAAAACTTGCATGGTTAAAAAGCTTTAGGTTTGGCTGCAGTAGGCTGGGGCCGTAGTCTGAGAAAACTGAAACCGGAAACCGTTAAAAAAGAACCGATAAAACCATTTTTTTCGGTTTTTGGTAACAGTATTTTGAAATTTAAAGTATTGGTTTCAGGAGCATTAGCAAAGTCATTCTGATTGGTCGTGTCGCGTACGTTCGCAGGCGTCCAACAAGCTGCATTAGCCAATTAAACGAGCATGAATTCTACAAGCACCTAATAGGCTTCAGGTTATCTGATTGTATAAAAATTTGGAACTGCTGACCTTTACTACATAATATCGCATGAAAAACTGAAGGAGAAGTCATGTTTTTCTCGGTGTTTCGGTTTTGCAAATTTTGAGGAACCGAAAAACCAGTTTCTCAAAAAACCCGATATTTATCGGTGTACCGATAAACCACCTCCGCCTAGGCTGTAGTAGTTACAATGGTGACATCAAGCATATGCATAGAAGTTACTTGTAGAACATATAAAGAAGCAAAACTTTGTGACAATACAACTATAAGCCATTTTCCAGGACTTTAACCTGAGGACCTAGCTACATTGCCATTGGACTGCAATACTACAATGTGGGATTTCCTCAAACTATGTTGTCTAATTTTAGCTCAAAGCCCACCACAAAAAGCAGCGCATAGCTCTCCAGAGAAACTATCTTCAGATTCTTCAATCAGGTAAACAAGTCTATGTAGAGCAGGTGCACCCAAGGTAAGTTTAGTCTGTAAAATGCATTTGTTGCAATAAAAACCTTTACATTAAAACAGCATGGAGGTATAAAACGTATGCATGTTGTTGTAAAATTGAAAGATATTGTTTGCTTTTAGGCTACCTTTGAAACCTTCTGTGAAGTTGTCAATATCGAAATTAACTCAGACTAACATTCCTCCTAAAGAACTAGTAGTTTACAATAAAGAGACTCAGACTCCCGTCGCTGAAACACCCGCAGAATCAGGTATGGTGGAATTGCCTCATGCTGGTCACATAAACATTAAACAAAATTAAATGACTTTACGTAGTAACCAAGGTTAACATATTAGGAACCAGCGCGCGGCATGGGTGCAACCTCCCCGCGGGGGCTAAGAGAAACCGCATACCGTGCGCGCCCGGTCATGACCTGGGTACGAAAACTAGCGAAGGATATGAGGTATGCAGACGAGCTGGAACCCATTAGCAAATTAGCTAGCAAGCCAGTAACGTCTCGGAGCGAGTCCAGGAAAGGAATATTTTTCCCACTGAACTCTGTTTGGTGTGATTAGGTGCAGACGTTCGGTTGCCAGGACTTTGCGCGATATGCATATGCCCGTAGACCTGAGTCTAAGTAACTTGAATTCGTAAACCACTTGTGCATCACGTGTCTGCATCTAGCCATCCATGCAACTATTGATTGAGACTGAGCGTGATTAATCTAAATAATCTTGATACCTTGCACGACCTATATAAAGGGCCTTTTTACACGGGCGATTTTTGCTGCAAGTTTTCTCCTTTTGGCGCATGTGATCGAGTAGGTTGACTGGTGAGCGTACTGGCAAAATTGTTAGACCAAGTAGATTCGCCAGTCATCCACTTTATCACATCGTTCAACAGGAGAAAAATCGCAAGAAAAATCGTCCGTGTAAATAACGCTTAAAATATTTGTTTTATTATCCATTTTATAAAACAGGCTAGCACTGGCAAACTTAGAATAACAGAAAATGAAAAAGAAACGAATTAGCGATTTTGTTTAGCAGTGCCGTGGCAAATAATCTCTTTCGCTTCTCCAGATGAAGAACCAACCACAAAGGATGATGATAAAAAGGAAAACGAACATGAAGAAATGGAAGCTGTTAAGCATGAAGCTGAGGAACAAAAAGAAAAAGGCGAGACATTGATTTTGGTGATTTGCTTTATTTTTTTTGAAACCTTTGAACTCCGTTTACATTTTGTAGTTCCTGTTGTTATTGAGCTCTCAGACGAACAGAAGGAAAAAATACTCTCCTCTCCAGAGTTTCAACATTTTCTTGATCGCACAAGCAGAATTATTGAACGAGCAATTTTCGAGAAAGATGTCACTTTCGACTACGGCAAAACTGAAGATGTCGAAGGGTAAGCCAACGATCGATTGTCGTTTTCTGTGCTCTTTGTTTGCATTCAACATGTTGAAGTCGGTATCACTATGGAAGAGGAAGCGATGTACAGTACGCAAGGGGCGTACGAAAGTAATATTTTTTGTTGGTTTTCTCACTAGGGACAGTCAAACGTTTGATAACATTGCTCTCAATCGAGAATTTTACGATGAAAGATGGACGAAAAATCGGGTCGTTACTAGCTTAGATTGGTCAACCCAGGTATAGAAGGCAAGGGCCTCCCAGAGAAATTTGGGGGCCCAGGGCAAGATCTATGTTGCAGGCCCTTTGCCTGTGAGCATCATTTATTCCAATTGTATCTATTATTTTCTTCCTTATCTTGGGGGTCCCCTTAAGCCGGGGGCCCGGGGCAAATTTTCCCCTTTGCCCCTCCCCCCCTCTGAGAGGCCCTGATAGACTGCATATATTCGTCTCGCTTTTTAAACACGACTTGACATGTGGAGGTGTGGTAAAAGTAATATAACTACCATTAATAATACTCTTCAATTTGAAAGACGAACGTATGCAATAAAAATTCAATTTATTTTCAAAATTCAATTTAATATATTCAATTTTAGTACCCTGAATTGTTGGTGACGTCGTACTATAAGAATGAAGATGCACCCCAAGAACCTGATGGCGTTGCTCTAATATGGAACATAAACTATAAGAAGACAACGCCCGAATATACTTTTCAATGTCAGGTACTGTAAACCATTTGGTCCACAAAGATCCTTAAAGCCCGAATGATTAGGAGACGAATTGAAAGGAAATGCCTGAGGTAGACCTCAAGATGGTTATACCATACAATACAATACTTTCGTGACACTCCCCTTACGGGGCTTTTCAGTGACAAATTAACAATAATTTACTACTCTAAGCTAAAAATTTTAATTACTACTTTTTTTAATTTTAATTATTATTAAATTTAAAAATTAAAATTTAACATTTAAAAATTTAAAAAATTTAAAAATTTTAAATAAAAATTTATAAAAAAATAACGATAAAATAAAAATAAAAAATATTAAAAATAAAAGATTTATTAAAAAATTAAAAATTTTAAAAAGTTAAAAATTAAAATTAAAAATTTTAATTACTACACTGTATCTATAGCTACTACAGTTAGATATATAGTTAGTTACTTTTCAACTGGTTGACAAGAATTCATTTAAAAGATATGTCCTTAATTTGCTTTTAAAACTACCCTTAATTATAAAAGATGGCAGATCATTCTATACATTCACAGTTCTATAAGAGAAAGTCCTTTGTCCAGTTTTGGTCTTACACAAGGGAATATGCAAATTATCAGAATTCCTTGTTTTTCAGTCGCTGACACTCCTCCTAGTACTAAATTTCTGGCGTGTAGATAGTCGGGAACTGCACCCGTCATGCATTTAAGTGCCATTACTGCATCTCCGAAGTACAAATTTATTTTATATGGTTCTACCTTTTAATATAGTTACACATTTTAAGCCCAAGAACACAACACTTGGGGTTCGGTAAATCTTTGGTTTGACATAAGCTACCTATAGTTGATATCTTGTATTTTGATAAGTTTGTGTTAAAGTTTACGTTTTTGCTAACATGAAATTACTCATTACCACTTTCTCGATAACGTATCTAACTGTGCATTGTATACTTGTTGCATATCCTTGAATCATCAACTGTATAAGGGGGGTGAGGAGGGAGGTGGTATTACCGACCTAGCAGTAACAACGCACATTCAATGTCTTTTTCATGTATGCTGAATTTTTTTCTTATCCAGTCTGGTGTCATGTCGACTATGTTTGCTCGATTCCACCCGAATTTAATTGTGGGTGGAACATACAGTGGTCAGATTGTGTTGTGGGACAATCGAAGCAATAAACAAACACCCGTCCAAAGAACTCCTTTATCTGCAAAAGCTCACACTGTAAGTTGATTTTCATGCAAGTTCGGTCGCCATTTGGGCGTAAAGAGAGAGTATGCTATCTCTTCGGGGCGAAGATACGTAATAGGGAGTTTACGATCCACTACACTACAACACGACGACTTGGGAGCTAAATGTAAACAATTTATAGTCTCAAGAAGCCCCAAGAGGATTCGCAACCGCGTAGTGACTATGACCACGAGTGAACACGCCGCCAAATTTGAGCATTTTCACGGCTTTGTGGGGACGTGGAATCTTCGCGACGTTAGAATGGTTAAGCCATAATGTGAAAATAACAAATATTGCATCGTCTCCTTTCAATTTATTTGTTACCGGTTATTCTGAAAGGCTTTAACTCTATATTATAGTGCTTAGCATTGCTTGGCAACAATTATGCAGTAAAATTGATGCTGCGTCGTCGAGCCGTACCGTGTCTCAGATCGTGAACTCTCTAATGCAGTGGAGCGAAACGGAATTTTAGTTTACGCAGTGTATTGAAGTACTCCAGAAGTTTCCGACTAGCAGCCCCAGTTTGAATAAAATTTATCTGTGAACAGTAAACGTTCTAGAACGCTTAAACAGTGTATCACTAAGCCCGATTTCCACTGGGCGGAATTTTTGTGCGAGAAATAAATCTACCAAAATGATTGGCTAGCAAAATACTTCCCGGTGAAACAGTCTTAAGCTAACCAATCACGTTGCTAGATTTGTATTTCGCACGGAAAATTCCGCCTGGTGGAAGACGGGCTTTGAGGTATGCAAATATTGCTTTGTTCTTTTTGTTTAGCATCCCGTGTATTGTCTGAATGTGGTTGGAACACAAAACGCCCACAATCTTATCAGTGTTTCGACAAATGGCAAAATGTGTTCTTGGAGTTTGGAAAATCTCTCGCAACCACAGGTATACCAAATTCAAATGAGAAAAATTGGTAATTGGACTCTCCTTTGGGTTACTTTTACGTCACTCAGGCTCATACGTTGTTTTGGAGTGGTAACTTTACCATTGCTAATGAAAAACTCAATAGTCACAGCATATTTCCTACCTGTGTCCTCTGGTGGGACCTCAAACCGTGGCGAGGCTATCGCATTGAACTAAAAATACATGGAACGCTACCTTACGCAACAAAATTGAAGCCAAAAGTCCGAGGTTGGCCCTAGTCTTTCCACACCACGGAAAACACGGCCAAAAAACCAAACATATAAACACTTTCGGAAAACGAGTCAAACTTTGCCAAAAAAAAAAAACATTTACGAAGCTACTAAGCATTTTTTGGCCGAAAGTAAGAAAAAAACCACAAAGAAGAAAATAAAAGCATATGAACGAACTGCCCAAAAAATGCCCTCTTTTTTGGCAAAAGCGTACAATTAGGAGTGAAGTCTGTGTTCCCGCGAGAGAATCGCGAAACAGTAAACACGCGTGTCTGGGTGTTAAATTTGGCTTCAATTGATTATTAGACAGTATTATTATATCGTTTTGGAGATTTCACGATGTTGGATTACCCGTACGTGTTTACTATTGCAGGAAGCTATCGAGCTGCATGACAAGCAATCTAAGTCAGTTGCAGTGACTAGCATGTCTTTCTTGGCCGGAGATGTGAACAATTTTGTCGTGGGATGTGAAGATGGTATGGTCTACACAGCTTGTCGTCATGGAAGGTAAAGTACAAAACATAGTTCCCTCTACAAGAAGTGTTTGTGTACATTAGCTACTCCAGAATAAGCACACACGGTACATTGTATTCGTGAACTATTAATGTTCTGAATTTGCTTTACAGCAAAGCTGGAATAATCGATTCGTTTGAGGGAACGGCGGGGCATCTTGGAACTCAAGGACATCAGGGACCTGTGACTGGCGTCGATACACATACAGCATCTGGTCAGGTGTGTGATTGCATGCCTACCATCTGGTTTCTATCTGGTCATAACTGCCTTGAAGACCTTTCTTAACAGTTGAAATACAGTTGGGCGGTATACCGGTATTCTTAGTTATTCACGGTATTTTCTTGATACCGGTATGGCGGTGTTGGTTTTGACGC
>JAODVM010334765.1:0-11443 GCA_025400095.1 Phenganax marumi
ACTGCCGGTGGAATGGGGGATTTGGAGGCCGCGCTTTTGCGACTTTCAAGCTGCGAGCCCCAGCTACTTGTCAGATTGGCGTCCAGTGGGAGTTCTTATCCCTGTGTTTCTCGCTCGGGAGGCAGGCATTGGCTGAATCGTTAAACCACATGAGAAATCCCAGGAGTATATATATACCATCGGAACCACTGACCTCTAAAAATAAAGGTCGTTTTTGGAGAACCACGTTTTTCTTTGGCTGACCTCTCTTTTTAGGGTCGCCGGATATGGGATGTAAAAAACCGGGTTTTTGGCACATGGGAAGATATCCATCCTGAAGACTGAGGTCTCCTGCCTATCTTTGGCAACCGTACAGGCCATGAAGGACCAAAATGATAGAACATGTGGATCGAAAGGACGACCATAACATCACCAAGACGCATGTGGCACAACACTTCACTTTGTTGTTCACTTTCCATGAGTCAAAGAACAAAATATGATGAGCCGCAAGGCTATCCAAGAGCCACATGAAAGCATGCTGCTAGTGCAAAGTCATGGTCCCATACCTTCCATGCAAGGGAACCTCTTGGCAACCCGCCGCGGATTGTTTTCTTTTTTTCGGTGCTTGCTTTGCTGGCATCTTCAGTCGGGAAGCCTGGCCCGAATCAGGGAAGCATCGGGAGAAGTTTGGAAATTAAAGTACATAGATGGAATCATTGAAGCATAAAAAGCTAGGACATCTATCGGGGTGCATGGATGCAAGGATGAAGATGGATGCATGCCTACACCCATGTTTGGCACAAGCTGTGACATCTCAAGCCCGTTGTTCACATCGATCTCGTGTTGAAACCATGACTGTGCGAGCTGACATTCAGGGTATGTGGAGGACGTGGTTCAAAGAGCCTGCTGTGCGTGCCACAGGTGTTGACCATGGCTACTTGATTGTAACCCATGAAGAGGCCACTCTGACCACCAACACCAATGCCGTGAGGGCTTGCATAAAGGATTGTGTCCGCAACAAATTTGTCCTTGCTCCAACTCTACGTGCAATTAGCGCCGCTGAGAACTACAAGCTCTTTCACTTGAAGGATGCTGTCCGGGAGTTCTTTGATTACAGTTTAGAAAATGTGTGTTTTTGAAGTCCTTGTAATTCACCGCAGCATCCCGATCGATATTCAATGTAGTAGCAACATCTCACGATCAACTATACCACCAAAAGTACTTTGACCTCAGACCTCCTGAAACGCGTGAAACGCATCCAGTACCCCAGCCTCGGCAGCTAAGGGTGAAGAAGTTCCGCGACCATATGCACCTGGCTCCCAGCAAACCGAGAACGAAAATGGATGCTTGGAACCTGAAGTCCCTGTGCAGCTTCATTAAAATGAAGACCAGGAAGAAGCTTGCTTCTCGTGTACCTTGTCTTTCAAGTAATGCTTCTTCCAGGTACTCTAGGTACAAGCCCCCCGATGCAACTATCATATGGGGTCTTCATTGTGCTGTCTCAGAAGTCTATTTGGTGGATGTAAGGACCCTCACTTCTTGGAGCTCCAACGCATCCTGGATCCAACTCTCGAGGCAAATACGGTTTCAATGCGTCACAAAAAGTTTAATTGATAGAAGCATATATGAACTACTGCACGCATGCATAAATGAATTGTAAGTCAACTAGTTGATATAAGACTTGTTTATTTGCGATGTGTTTGCTGAAGTTGTAGTTGTTATGATGTCTAATCCACTCTCTCGAAGTCACAATGTTTGATGCTGTGTTAAACTAGATTGCATGTGCATGCATGTGTGGTTGTGTGAATTGTGTATTCTCAAATTTTTGGGGCTTGCAATAGGGTGTGGACAGATGTATTGAAACAATCACCCAGACATGATCACCTATGGTCTTTGTCGCAGGCTCCACCAAGCGTTACCGCTGCTATGGGTGCCGAGGAGGATGAGCCAGAGCCACCTTCTCAGGATGAGGACCAGGATGAGGACATGAATGATTCTCAGGAACAGGAAAAGGACATTGACGCTTTGCTTGACGAGATCTTGGCTGATGGTGATGATAATGACTCAGAGGCAGCAGCAGCTATGTTGCTTCATGATTTGGAGGGTGGGGGTGAGTTGCCTTCCAATGTGATTCCTGAATCACCACTGCCATATCTTGAAATGGAAATTCCGGAGCAAGAATCACAGCCACTTCATCCAGAATCGAGGCCACATGAACCTCAGTCCCCCGATGTGATTGAGTTGTTCGAAGATGACTGCGATGACAATGTGACGAAGAAGGGGGTGCCAGCAGATCGTCCTGTGGCCCGCCCACTGGTCAACCCGAAAGCCTTGGATTTTGATCCAGTTGAGGATGATGAATGCGTCATCACGAGTGCTCTGCCCAATCCTTCAGGTGGCTCACTGCCATCTAGCTCATCTAGCTCCATGACTTCCAAGCGCCAAGCCTTGGAATCACTTCTGATGAGAATGCAGGAGCAGCTTGCGAAGATGGAAACTGATGATGTCCCTGCCAGGTTTTGTCCTCAGATTGTTCAGCATTTTTTGCAAGTCAACCCACTTTAGTTTAGAAAGATTGCACGCACGTGCTCTTGGCCCTCGTGCATGAAGTTGATGGATGTTTCTTAATTTTCATGCATGTATAGTTCTCTTGAGCCTGCCTATGCCTGCACTTGTTGATTTGCAATGTGGATTGCACATGTTTCAATCCTGGAACCCTCCATTACTTACAATCGTGTTCCCGTGCACCAATGCTTTTTTGAAGACTTGAGGGGACTTAAGCCTTTGTTTCAGGTCAGCCCATCCAGTTGGAGATCAGAAAACTCCAGTTGAAGCTTCAGAGGTTTGGCAAGTGGCTGAGTCACTGCCATATGGTGGCGACAATGTTTGCACAGTTCCTATGGAACTTGAGGACGGTTGTGTTCCGGTGCATGTTGCCTTGCAGCTCAAGAGCGAGGATCAGAAGTTGCAGCCTCCGCCTTTAGTGAAGCCTACCTTGGCCTCAACTCCTGAAGCGCCTGCCACTCGTCTTTCTGGTGCATGTGCTGTGTTTGTGTGGCCGGGTATAGAAGCTAAAGCCAAAGCACATTACGCGCCTGCAAATTCATTTTGAATTGGTGCAATTTTTTATAAGATGTATCACTGATGTTGATCTCAACTGTTGTTTTTGGGTGGGCTAGCTTGCGCCTCATGCAGGTACTCACCCGACGGATGCAGTTGGGAGCTGGTGGGGGTGAAGTTCAGGAGAGCGGTGGCAAGTTGGAAGGACCTGCTCCGAAAGGCAAGGGGAAGGGGCGTGGACGAGGGCGAGGGCGAGGGAAATCTCTTGAAGGTCCTCCTCCTGATGCCGCAGCACCTACGATTGAAGTCAGAGCGCCGGTGGAACAATCGGCCAATGCACCACCTGAAGCACAGGCTTCAAGGCCAGCTGAGGCCCCAGCCCCAGTTGAAGCAGGGGCTCCACCCGCAGAACCGTCGCCCACACCAGCTGAACCATCGACTTCGAGGAAAAGGAAGGCTACTGCGAAGCCAAAGGCCAAGGCCAAAGCCAAGGCCGATGCCGCCCCGAAGCGCAAGGGTCGAAAGGTGCAGAGTGAACCTGTCAGTGCACCCAACAATGGTGGAGCTTCGGCGGCAGAGCCAGCAGAGCCTGTCGAGCCTCCTCACAATCCGGATGATCCAGTGCCTGCTTTGCCAGCTCCTGCACCTGAGGTGCCACCCATGCCTCAACCTGGTGGAGACCTGTCTCATATTCCCGCGAACAAGGTGCAAAGCATTCGTGAAGACATCGCGAACCTCCTCGCAGTGCCGGGCAGATGGGACTTTTTGCTCAAGCTTTTTGCAGCTATGTATGCAGAACCTACCCGGGCAACTCTTCCAAAGTTCACCCACTACACCTTGAGCGTCTACTGGGGAAAAGCACGGGTTGGCCTTGTTGAGAAGGCAGCCAAGAGGCATCTCCTCTCATTCAGCTCAAGTGGTTCAGGCCGGATTGGACTTCCATTGGAGGCTACATTGATGTATGTCAGGTTCTTAATTGTCTCTGTGCATGTGTGTGTACACGCATGTGTGAACGAGCTATTTTTATGGAGCTTTGGTAGTTGCTGTAGATGACTGCATTCATGATCATTACACCATGGGTGTGTGTTCGATCTCGCATTGTTCATGGGCTGTGCCACGCGGATCGTGCAGGTTCCACTGCATACATGAGTTAATTTCAAACACATATGATTGGCGCAATAGTTCATTTACCTCCTGTACAATTTATCCTAGCTGTTAACGCATTCCAATCAAGAACCTATAACTTAGAAACATCAAATGCCTTATGCTGCAAGTTGACTGAGGTGGCCCAATCTGGTGGTGATGTTGCCAACCAGGACCATGATTCAAGTGCAGAGTTCCGCGGCTTTCTTGCTGAAGCAATTCATGTGTGCGGAGACTTGTGGAAGTGGAAGGTGGCTCCACAGGATTTCACGGCTTGAGCAGCCAATTTGGCATTTTGTTTTGCATTCACCTCAGGGGTCATGTTTCAGAAACATTTTGAATGCAAATAAGCAATATGTGTAATTTTGTTGAGTTCACCTGTGAACTTTTGTTTTCAATCTTGGTGACCATACTGTGGTGATTTAGATTCTGAATGTGTGTGGAACAACACATTGAAGTGCTGCCGGGATAATAATATACGTGGGGAAATCCTCACGTTGATGCAGTACTGACTGCATCTGTGGCAACTAGATAATCGTATCTCAATTCGAAGCCGCTATCCATGACCTATGTGGTCCTAGAGCTAGAGCTTGTAAGGATCAGGCTGTTGCACGTGGTATTCATGAAGGGTGGCACTCTACTATAGCTAAAGTTAAATTGTTGATTTGGAAAAGACTTCTAATTGTTGTCGGGAACTGTCCTCTACCCATGTGCATTCATGCGGAGCATGTATATTTCAAGAATGATTTGGGCTATCCTGTTGTGTGCCACATAGTGTGCAATTGCCGGGGGTGCAAGCCACAAGTTAAGCTTGCTACGCACAAGCCATTGCCCGATCCATACGTCTTGGCGACAAGGATTTGAGAAAGGGATGTGAAAATAACAATGGTCAATTGTGCTGGGATCGTGTCTTTTTGTTAGCAGCGTTCTATGGCACGTGGCCCAACAAAGACTCACCACTTTTTGTTAACACAAAAAGGCACACGTGCACACACACACATGCAACCTACGTGCAAAACAAACAGTGCCACACATCCTTCTGGGATCCCCTTCATGTCGATCGGAACTGCCACTACCACTTGCCTTCCCAGGTCTCATGGCAGCATGGCTTTGAAGCGGAAAGCCTGGGCGCTGGGTTTGGGGAGTCAAATTGACCCGGAGGGTCGTCCTGGCCGATCTTGAGCCGTTTCAGAGCTGGGTACATGGTTTGAGAGAGTCCAGCAATCTCCAACTTTTGTTGCATGAAAGCGAACCATGATCCACAACCTGTTTTGGATGCTAGCAATTGTAAATCGAGATGGGGTTGCATGCCAAAACCAAGTATCAAATTTGATCGTCGGCTTGTATAGCAATGAAACGTTGCTGCCTGTGTGAATCATAGCTGAGCTTGAAAGGCGTATTCCAAACTCTGGATTTTAAGACCTACAGCAAGAGACTGAGAGATCCACCGTTTGGTGCTTTCTTGTGGCAGCAACTTGAGCTCCGTAGCCTTTGTTGTGACACCTGTCTTGGTGTGGCAATGGCGGGTCGCCAGTGGTTTACTCTGGACCATGTGGTGTGGTCACTCACAAAGAGCAGAGCTCCTAAGGTGCACTCCTAGAAAAAGAACAATATGGGAGATGACAGGAGAAGCAGCCATAAATCTTGCAAACATACAAAACAGATTCCTGTCTCGACTTTGAACAATGTGTCGATCTATTCCGGAAAAACACGGGATGCAATCATCAAGAAGTGTACTACATGACAGCTGGTCTTGAGGGTTGACCAATTGACTTTGTGCAGCAGAAATGTCTTGACCATCCTTGGGATCACGTTAAATTAAAATAGATAGGTCGCTGCAGTCTTTTATCTTTTTCCTTTCCCCGGCACACCCAAAGGTAACCCAGTCCACCTGAGACTCCACACTTTCTTGGAGGTGCTGATCCTGGCGGTGCTTTTCCTCATGTGGTCGCAGAATGTCTTGGTTCTGCAGCAGGTGTCTTGTCCGTATTCCCAAGTCAATTGGTCCATGTAGGTGTGCGTGTATTGTACTGGCCTGTAGTGGAAGCAATATCAAACATGCTGAATTCTGCTAGTTTCAATATAGGGTATGGGATTTGGGGTTAGTCAGAAACTCAGACTGTGTGATCCAAGGACTTCACATTCTGCGAATTCTTCGCTGGCACTGGGGCTTGTTCCAGGGCAATGCGGGACGGTGGCTATGATGTGGCATCATTGGACATTGAATATTGGGATGCACCACACAAAAAACAGAATTTCATGGACATTCTCCAACCCGCTGGGATGGCGTTACTTGTCGGTGTTTCTTTATAGAACCCCCAATGAGCAGATTGGCTTCAAGAACAACATGACACAGTTCTGACCACAATGTGCGTTTGACACCATGGTTTTTACTTAAGGCTTGCCATCCTGACCATCTTGAACAGCAAGCCTGGGAACTTCGTGGTGCATCTGGGGGTGGTCTGTTCCTCGTGGATTCCAGTTAATCAGGGCACTTCCAAGAGACAAAAATGCCATCCTCTTGGGTGCCAAGATTTTGGATACATCCGTGATGCAAATATGATGGTTTCCAGGTGGCTAGGCTAAGCAGAACTGTGTAGCGCCATTGGTTCCAAGTATAACATCAATTGCAAGTTGACCTACACATTTTGACAAACACATGTGATGACCCTTCCCTGACACTGCATGTTTAAACCTGAAACTCGATACGTTTTCTCATGCCCACTGAAGACTGTTGAGTGATGTGCACCGTAGATTGACTTTCACCTTACCTTGCAAGCCCACTCCCGATTCCCACGAAGTCTCCTCCTCAGGATTGCCATCCTGATATGGCTCATCGAAGCCCTGGGAGGTGTGTGGTGCGTGGAGCAACCATCGCAATCGCTTCTGCGGTGGCACCCCAGGATGATGCAGATTTTTCAAACCTTCCAGGTTCCCTAGCTGATGTATAAAAACATATGTGCCACAAATTGCGACAAAGGTTGACGACAACTGGGACAATTGCCGCACACACATGTAAAGTGGAACACCAATCAATTCCTGAAATCCTTGTCGTTAATCAATGGGATTTGTTGGTGTTATAGCTAGCTTGCTGCTCTGAATCAAACACAATTATTTATACTTCCTGTGTTTGACTTCTTTGTTCTCCTACACAGGTACAACCCAAAGTTCATGAGAGATTTGAACCATCTAACTGGATGTGTTTTGGGAAGTTTGGAGAGGAACTCCACTGTGGCCCTAGGTCTATGCCGCACGGTGGTGGATGGCGGCCTACGGTGGCAAAACTCCAAAACGGCATGTCATGTACAGTAACTCAAAGGCCATCGGCGCCTTTGATCTGGGGAAGCTGTGCTTTAATTACCAGGACCCAGAATACCAACGAAACCGCACCACGAAGGTTGTTGTCAAAACCAAAGATGGTGTGGAGAAGAAATCCTTTCAAGGCGTCAAAAAAAAGCTCAAAGCTTCACAGTTTCTTGCAAACAAATTAGGTCAAATTTTTTGTATCCTATGCATCCACCAAATGGTACTATAGCCATTGTTGCCTCGACTACATGTTGCCAACTACATTACTCATAACTGGTTTCATTCGACTCGGTGTGTGTCAACCCACACTTTTCCCTCAACATTGGACATTAAAGCGGCGCAATGTATACATGCATGTTTTGGGCCATACCTGTGTTCTCTCGGCCTTGGTTGGTGTATATATGGTGGTGGAATGAAGCATGTGCCAAGCACATACTGCAGACACGGTTACTGCCACATATAGCTTGATGTCAGGGGAATTGAAAAAGGGAAAACCATTCTGGACCACAGCCCTCAATTCTTACCCCTCCAGCTCACCGCGGCTTCGATCCCGTTCGATCCAAGGCACTACCCCATGAAGTTCGGCATGAAGTATATGCGGATCCTTCCCAGGCTGCGGAAGGCTTGCAGGGCAATTCCAGAGACATTGCCCAAGGAGTTTGATGCTTGGGATTTCTACCGCCGCGAAAATTTTGACGACATGTGGCATGATGCCGACATGATGTCTGTCTTGGAGTACCTGAAAGGTAACTACAATTTGGTGATCCCACCAGATTGGCGTCCCATCCTGCTGTCTTAGGGCAGGGTGAGTGGCAGGGTGTTCTTTCTGAGCTGGATTACTAGCTCAGATCTTTAGGCAATTCATGTCGGAGTGTATGACCCTGGATGTGTTGAACACTTTTGGAACATTTTTGATACCTTCCATAGTCACTAGGCGTATAACCAGGTTTTTTGATCCTAATGACCCGTAAAAAAATACGTACCCGTAAAAAACCCGTGGATTTCCGTAAACGACCCATAAAAACCCGTAATTGTTTACGTATTTTTCCCGTAATCCGCCCGTAATTCCAACATCGGGTTTTTACAGAGTTGACCTTGTTTTGTCAGATAACAGGGCTTGCCAGGGGCTTCCGATTGCATTTGGAACTTAGATGCTGTCCAATCACTAAAGGTTGAAGGGTCTCAAGCACGTTGAAAAAGGTGTATGCGATGCTGGCTTTAAGTGTTGCTGCAAACATGGACTTGTGTGTTGACAGCAAAATAGACTTGGAGTTTCCATCAGCGTCTCACACCTCTTGCAATGCTTGTTTCTCTTGCAGCACAGCACTTCGGTATAGTGATTGGCCCTGTTGACTCCTCTTGTCATGTCGTTCTCTCGTTTGCGCAGTGGTGTTTGGAGCTGTTCTGAGCTCCAAGAGGGCAACGAAGCTTTGCTTGCTGTCAAGAATGAAGAAGTCGCCACATCAGCTACCAAGACAGCCTTGCTCAGCAAGATGAAGGCGTGTTGCCTGTTTGTAGATGGCAGTTTCTTCCCATCCATATTCCATCGTGAAAAAGTGTTTGACCCTTGAAGGCTTTGCAGAAGGAGCTTGATGCGATGCATCATGAGGACACATGTGTGCATCAATTGAAATCCTTGTTGCACACCACAATTAATTCGACTAACATGTGCTTTGTAGGCACCGTTCCAACTCCACACACGCTGCCCCAGAATTCCCTCATTGGATCATGGTCCAGGAACACCCTGAAGAGGTTGAGAACGACACTTTACCAGCGTCTTGACACAAAGGTTTGGTGGATCTGTGTGGGCGCCTCTAAGTATTGGACTCTCATGCCTGTTCAGGGTGCACACTCCTTTCCAAAAATGCCTTCCCGCATCCTCATTGTACTCCCTGCAATGGGCGTTGACATACATGCACACGAGTATTGAGGTCATGTTGTGTGGTACAGTGATTGCAAGTTCAGGATATTATACTATATTCTCAAAGATGAGTGTAGAGCTGGCCCCAATTTAAAGCATTGCTGTTGCTTTTCAGGGAGGGTTCCAAACATCTGAGGCAACGGAGGCTGAGTTGGAGGAGTCGCGGAAACGCAGCGCGTCTCCTGCTGCAGCACCTGCTGCCCCGTCGAAGCGAACACGTGGTGCAGTGCCTCCGGAGCAGGCTAATAGTTGGGGTTGCTTTGATCTAAAGAAGCTAGGGCAGTCTCAAACATGTGCTGCACATATATGCATTTGTCTCAATTTTGTGTTGGAGCTAGCGGTTGAAGGCCAGGGTGCTTCAACAATTAACTAAGATAAAAATATTCAAGTGCATTGATTCTTTATTCGATGATCGCTATACAAGCTAGATCACTGGTTTGCCAGCATGCATACCATGCATGTGACAAAGAAACATGAACAACAATCGACCAAATGGGTTGTTGAATGTCATTGAGTTGATTTTTGATTTGCATCATGGCTACGATGGTCGTCTATGCATGTCATGGTTTGTCAGGGTGTGCGTCAAAGGGCAAGCCCCACGGCTGCTAAGAGCAAGGCAGCTCCTCCCCCGCCAGCGCAGGAGACATTGCCTACAGTCTTGAGTAAACACGTCAAAAGAACTACCATGATCACTGTAGCTTTGTGCTTCGGATAACCTTGGTCGTTGCCCAGGAGGAAAATAATGTAGCCGATGTAACTGAACTTCAAAAGCAGTTAGCGGAGGCCATGAAGGTGATTTCCCAGCTGAAGCAGAATATGGGATCCACCCCAGCTGCCCCGGCTGACCCAGCTGCGCATGTGAACTCCACACCCCCAGCCCGGCCCAAAGCAAGATCGCCCACAGCTCCAAGCAGCAGTGCGTCGGCAACACCTTCCAGTGCCGATGAGAAGTCAGGGTCGGAAGAACCTTTTTTGAATTAAGGCAACTAAGGTTCTCATGAGGTGCGATCATGAAATATATAAGATGGACACATAGCATATAACAGCTAGCAAAGAGCCTGTGGCATGCGTGGGGTGAACACAGGTAAGCTAGCTGGTCTCTTCTTTTGATTGAGGAAGCGAGAAACGCTCGACTGCGACGGCTATGCGAAGTGAAGCCTAGTGGCAAATGCCACGTACCCAAGGAGATTCACGACATGTGGGCAGCAGGCGGCGCTCAGAGGGATGAGCTTTCGACTTTGTTTCAAGAGGTTGGTGAAAAGAAGGACTGCTGTGCCCATGCATATGGTCTGCTTTACGCGATATCACTTGGCCATTTGCATATTTAACAATAGGGTGAACCATTCCCTGAGGGACACAATGCCATTCAAAGAACAGTGTGATGAAATCTGTGCTCATGTCCATTCTAACACTTCCACCAGGAGACTTTCCCAAATCCACATGAACCCAATCTTCCGCCTCCAGGACCTTTTCATTAACACCGTGACCAAGTGCTTGGAACGAAAGCACAGCAAGGAGCAGGAGGTGACTTCTGGGTGGTTCAACGTAGAGGAAATGGCTAACACTTTGGGATGGGGCAAGATACTCGTCTTCAAGTTTCACCACATGAACACTGAACCTAAAACAATGTCCCTACAGCTTTTTGCTTCCCTTTTGACTTTCATTATTCTTGACCCAATGCGTGTAAGGAAGTACATTGCAGACGTTATTGCCTTTTGCAAAAAAAGGCCAGCTCTTGTCAAGATCCTTAACTGCATCAAGAGCACACGTCAATTATTTTTGGTAATCGTATGCAAGTTCCCAAACAATCCCAAACAAAGATGTGAAGAACACAATACATTGTCCCTTCGTGTGATTCGCCTTAGGAAGGACAAATATTCTGACAAGATGGACAAGTATTATGTCGACTTCAAAGACCAATCCAGCAACAAGCGCAGCGTGACAGAGACTGAAACCCATACGCAGACAGCGAAGGCTGGATACTTGAAGCTATGTCTTGTGGAATAAGTCATGGATATACTGAATATAAACTCT
>JAODVM010334876.1:0-11441 GCA_025400095.1 Phenganax marumi
AGTGCATAAACATTCACTGATACAAAATGTTTCAATTTACTAACGTAATTTTACACTTTTTTATAGATTCTCGAAATATTTCAAAGTCTGCTGTGCAAAAACGCTGGTGTAAAGACGTGTCGCTAAATCCATGCACCTTTGCATTAAAACGGTAAGTTATATATAAAGCACCAAAGCAAACAGTAGTTTACTAGTCACTTTGTCAAATTCCAATAATGAAGTAAAGATCAAACTCTACAAGGCGTATATTCTTCCACATTTGGAATATTGCAGTCCTTTATTGATAAGAATAACGAAAACACTATCTGATAAAATTGAAGATGCCAACTATTATATATTAAGGACACTTTTAGGTTTGGCCAAATCAAATACATATGAATTTGTGCTGAAATATGCTAATATGAGATCTCTGACCCGTCGTAGACGCTACCAGTCATTGGTTTTGTTGTTTAAATGCATTAGAGGTTTAGGTCCTGCATACCTTAGAGATTTCTTTGAAACTCGGCTCACACCGTATAACCTACGTGGGTCTGGAACAAAAACTAAGGAATCTAGCTTTAAGTAATGCAGATAGTTTGGAAGTTTTTGAAAATTATCTGAACAATGTTGAACTCGATATACATATTTTTTATTAGAATCTGGAACGTTAATGACACTTTTATCCTATAAGATTTGTATTTTAGCTAAGTACATGTGTGCGTTTTTTCGAGACTTTGTATTCCTAGGCATTACGTGTTTAAATAAATGATTGATTGATCGATTGAATGTCCGTTCACCCTTTCTATAATTATCTAACTCACCTTTTCCAATATATTTCCACTAAAAATACGCCATCCTTTTCAAGAATAATATGGCACACTCTTTTTTTCAAAGAAATTCCTTTGACGTCCTACTCGTTTTTCTTCGTGAATTTTAAATGCAACATACTTTACCAGGGACCGGCAGCCACTATTTCCAACATCCAGAACAATAGTGCGATTTTCTAATATTGCATTTGCACTTATTTATCAACACAAAGTGATTTATAAAAACCTCAAGCTCACAAAAATTTTATGCAGATATAACAATAGCACATACTTCATATAAAACATTCAGGAATATAATGTCCAATCCATGCAAGTTTGGTCGACTTTGTACATTACATGTTAACATATCATTTAAATACTTTTTTCAACGTACCTTAACGTAATTTCTTTCTTTATTTTCTAGTTGCTTACTGCAATGGATGTGTTGGAGCCAAGATAACCCGAAATAGCCGCAAGATACAACAATTAGATAGCAACCTGACGAAAAACCGCGAACTTCAGCCAGCAGACGATGTAAGTATTTTTTTCACAAATAATATATAAGTTTTACATTTAACACACATTTACATGATGCATGTTCTACTTCTTTGTAAAAGAATAACTATAGTACACACTGACACTTTATCTAACCGCTTTTCATGTGCCGAAGATAAAGCCTTTAAGCCTGGTTTCCGTATGGTCGTAACTATGGTCGTAACTTTGACCTGGCATTCCATTCCATTCCATTCAGATTATATAACTAAGAAAGCAAACACAATAGTTTTTATGTCCTTAGACGATTACGAGAGTTTGCGGACCTGAAAACACTTGTCACTGCATACAAAACTCTAACTCAGCCTCACTTTGATTACTGCTCACAAGTGTGGGGCTGCCTTGGAGTTACGTTGCAAAATAAACTGCAGCGTCTCCAAAATAGGGCACGCAATATTACAAAGTGTGGTTATGACTACAGGGCAGTAGATATACTCAGTGATTTAAAGTTAACTAATCTTAGTGAAAAAAGAAATAACCAGCTATGTACCATAATGTATCAGATAAACAACAGCTTGCTGCCAGAGTATCTGATTGATCTCTTTACTAAAGTAAACCTTGTGCATGGCTATGAAACTAGACAAACTAATTTCAACTTTTTTCCGCCGAAGCCAAATACAAATTTTGGAAAAAAATCATTTTCATATAGAGGGGCAGTGGCTTGGAATAATTTGACACCTGATCAAAAAAGCTCAACATCTTTGAAATCATTTTAAAATGGTGTTTGAGCTTTAATTAGTGTGTGTGTGGCTTTGTGTGACGTTTTTATCCTATATACTTTATTAATGCTATATTGTCGGTACTATTTCACTATAAAATCTGAAAAATATTTACAAAAACTAAAAGTGATCTTCCAATAAGCCGTGCACTATAATCATATATACGTAAGAGAAAAAAAGTTAGATTACAGACAATATAACATTTATAGAATATACTACCGATGCGTATATTAAGTATATAGCATCGAGTATATAGCACCAACATCCGACTGCTCATTGTACTTACAACCTGAATCTCTACTCCACGTAGTCGCTGGTTGCCAGAAATATCTAGCTGATGGACGGTTCACTTGGAGACATGACTCAGTGCTTAATATTATTGCATCCTCACTTCAGTCAGTTCAACAATCTATTAACCTATATACCGATTTTCTTGGCTTCATCAGCCCATCTGTAATCACCGGAGGAAAGCTACGCCCAAATCTTTTAATAACGATTCAATACAAATGCATTTATGTACTCCAACTAACAGTTGGATTTGAATCTAATCTTGATGCTAATGCAGCACGGAAGAAACTAAATTATGCAGATCTTGTAAACGAACAGTATAAAACCTATGATGAAGTAAAATTTGTGAATTTATCCATCAGTGCACTGGGAGTTTTCAACCAGTCGTCACAAAGCTTTTTTGAAATGCTAAAAGATTTGAACTTTGACGAACGTTGTAGAAAGTATTACACACAGAAGATAATTAATACTTGCATAAGAACATCGTATTATATATTTTGTAAACGTAACAAACAGTGGGATAATCCTAAATTAATGGCATATTAACTTTAACTTTTTACTTGCCCATATAATGTTAATTCAGGTAGACGCTGATAAACTACCTGTAAAGAGAGGTTTGTCATCGTAGCGTATGTAAAATCGTTGTTAAATAAAGTTTTCATTATTATTATTATTATTAAGTACCTTATTTATACTACTGGCCTCGCCAACTTAGCCGATTTTCATCAGGGGCGTGTTGAGTAAGTGATTACAAATACATTCAAGTCACAAAGTTAGAAGTTACAAGTTACAGGTATACAAGTTACAAAGATTAATTACAAGAACTATACTACGTAATATAAAAAAACAACGAGCAGACAAAACGTATCTCTGCCTTTGCTCCTGTGTTACTGAGTCTACTTTTCATAGCTAGAGTTTCATTAGGTATGGAAAGTCTCCTAACTCTTAACAAAACTCCTAACTGCGGTAAATTAGATGGATAACCAATGTGAAAATTTCATTTCTTTTTGAGCAGCATCTATCTTGTCACTCAGCTGTTTGCGGAATCCGGATGCAGTATCGGGCAATATTTGAATGTCAATCGTGGGCACTGCATCAACTTGAAATTCAGGTGGAATGTCAACAGGCTTCATTTCTTCCCACAAGATCATACTTCCGCATCCAAAGCCCTTGCAATACCTGTTTTCCACAATTCGTATTTCCAGGTTCTCTCTCTTTTTCACTGCTACTGTTAAAATTCCAATTCCAAGTAAACTGGACAAACTACATGAAACAAACATAGCTGCCACGGGTAGTTCTAGCCGCGAAAAATTCAGTTTAATTCCACACACGTTAAGCCCATGGCAACTTTCATCTCCTGCCCAGACCAATTCACAGTATGGGCACTTGCGATGCATGGAAGCTCCATGAACTTTTAGGTGGTCAGCGGACTCCTGTCTAATATCGTGGAGCACTGCTCGAAGTTGATTCGCCATGTTGGCAACATGACCAGCTTCATTAGCTCCATTATCACCATCAAAAGTAAAACCAAACTCTTCAGACATCCTCTTCTGGGCTTCAACTATCTCTTGAGCCATTTCAGCTAGGAACTTGATGACGAAATCAACATATGCTTTATAAGTACCACGGAACGACTTTCCATCTTCATCAAACTGCTTCTTTTTCTCCCTGAACTTCATCACTTCATCAGCAGTGTATTGAAGAATCTTTGCGTCGTTGTTGTAAACATGAAACAGTTTAAAGAAATTTTCATCGTTGACAGTCAGGCTGTACGGTTGCTTCGTGCAAGTCTGAAGTATATCGTGCACCAACTTCTCACTCTTCGTCTTTAACCAGGAGAAAACGACAGAGTAATTACCGAGCTCACTATTTAACTTGGATGTGAAATCATTTTCCGTCCATCCAACCATATCAATGTGCGTGACGAGGACCGCCAGAACTTTGTCAGGAAGGTCAATAAAACAATCCAAGTATTTGCGAACGCGGTCAACCACAGAGGCGATGCGTGTCTCGGCCTTTACAACAATAAATAGTTTTGAGACTGGCATGAAGTTGAGTGCTGCAGCAATCCAAACATTGTGCTGAAGTTTATCTTCCAGTGGGTTGCTGCCTGGCGTATCAGATACAATCAGGCTGCCGTCAGGAACCCAGAAAACCTCGGATGTTCTTGTGAAACTTTGGCAGGCGTCAGAGCTTCTGCCTTTCAGTCCTGTCACTTTTTCCACTACCGTCGACTTCCCAGTGCCAACATCACCCAGGAACACCACATAAGGTGGACTTTGAAAATCATCTCTAACCACCGATCGATCTAAATATATAAGGCAACTAAGGTTATAACAGAAAACTCATATCCCAGAACTATCCTCAAAGATACGATAAATGTTTCATAACAACAACAATCATTCTCAAGAAAATGTCGTTTTCAGCGATATTATTAAGGATAACTTTATTCAACGTCACGCATTGCGACGTGCAAGTTTCGGGCGTGAAAGTTCCAGTATCAAGTCAGGCATTCTATAAATTTATAATATTTCTTTAAGGGTATTTTACCATAGACAAATCGCAGTACATTTTTTTGTTCAAAAACGCTACCGGTACCTTTATTGATTTACCGGATGTAAACGTCTGTGGAAATTATGTGGAGAAAAACTGTTTGAAGCAATAAACAAGAAGAAAGTATAAAAAACTTTTCCGTTCTACGACTTTCGACCAACGTTAAAAGCCTTGAAATCTATAAGGACGGGGTTTTGCATAAAAATGTACATGCCCTGTAACTCCGCTTATAAATATTAACAATCCCTGACCTCAGAATACAAATATTGAGTATACCAAACATAGGAGACCTATAGATTTTGTTAAGAGCAAAATACAAAGTAGTTTGCTCACTTTTCATATACAGCTTCATCATAAACGCAAGTCTTTCTAAATCTTCGTCTCCTGACGCCTGAGCTTGGCTCCTCATAATATCGTAGATCGGTGTGAATTGCGATTTCGTGGCCCCTAGGGAAGGGAAAACAGTCCAAAATTTGGGATCTTTGAGTTTGTTTTCGAGATCATCCTTATTGGAAGTGTTGCCGGGAGCGCTCTCCATGCTGAAAGAATGTTGCACAGAAGACGTAGAACCCTGTTTACATTCCTCATCATTTCTCTCCTGGCTATTTCCCTTGTTTTGCCCACCTCCTACGTTACCACCAAGCGTACTTTCTTCTCCACTAGCACCCACTGACCAGTGTTTCTGAGTTTTTCGAGTAGCTTCTTCCTCCAAGGCTGTGAACTCCATGGCTTTCGTACTTGTTGCCTTTGCGATTGTCCTGAACCAACCACCAGCAGAGAACTGCCCAGTATAAACAAAGCTGCAATACTTTTTGGTAAACTCTTTAATTGATCGATGTTTTTCCTGCATAGTAGTATCCAGCACTTGCTTAGCCTCTTGAATTGCCGTTTCACTGAGTTTAACTTTCACTCTGAATTTTTTCATCTGGTGATAGCTAGTTTTCGTCACAACTGCGACGCGATTTTTTGTCGTATTTTCAGTTTTGCTTCCATCGTGTTTACTGTCAGAAGCATTACTTCCTGCGCTGGCATTCACGCCAACTATTCCCCATGCAGAGAAGCCAAACTTTCCTTCCCAGGAGGACCATTCGGTGGTACAATTCACATTGCTTTGAGTGGCTCTACGTTCTTCTTCTGAGGAAAACGAATCTGAACAGTGGTTTGACTCGTTCAGCTCGGAGTAACTCTCTGGAATTATTTCATACTCAAAGCCATCAGGGCCTTCAATATTCATTTTCCTCTTAAGGATTCTTATTTCTTCATCCTCTGTGACATCTTTGGGTGATCCGACGGCCGCAGCATTGCCTCTTGTTTGTTTCTCCAAGTTATCCAAAAATTCGTGCTCCTGATCGGCTTGGCTGAGACTAGGACATTGTTTCGCAAACTGTTCGCGGAAAGCGTCACTGCTTCTGTTTACGTTGACGGCTTCTCCCACCTTTTCTAACATGCTATCATGCAATTTTGTTGCATCTGTCATATTCTCTTTGTTCTTCACTGCCTTGTTTTCAATTCCTTTATCTTTTACCAACAAAACTTTCTTGGGACTTAGATCACTAAGATGTGCAGCCTCACATACCTCCTTGCCATCTTGATAGAAATGCAAATTTGCATTTTCTTCAAACTTTAGTTGGACTTTGATCAAATCCAGTACATCGAAAAGCTGCTCGTCATTTTTCACATCTAATCGTACCGATTTGCCAGTGTCTTCTCTCTTGACCACTAGCCTCGATTTACATGAAGTATCCATCCTGAGGTCAAAAAGAAATCATTCTTAGCCCGGCCCTTAGCCACACGTGTCCCAACTATATACTAACTGCAGTAAAAAATGTAAAATCATTAAAATAATAATCCTATACTTCAAACAGTCTCATAAATTCTTCTACAACAATATCAATAAATATAATATAAATGGAGAATGCGCAAAAATGATGTATATCAAGCACTCCAAATGTTTAAGCGGTCAGTAATGCGAGCGCGTATGGGCAATATCATAAGCATGATAGCAATAATAGAAGGATTGAAACACTGGGGACGCAGTCGTTTAAAGTGCTTCTAATTTCATCATCTCGACATGATTTGATTATGTTACAACGTATTCAGCATTGTCTTAGACAAACAAATATGTCTAGTACAGAAATCACAAGGATAAACATTTCCCTACGCTGTTTTTAACAGCAAGCTTTCTTGCCACGTTTTGCTAGATGTGTACCAAGAGTAATCTATCCACCATGACGTTACGAAACCACGAAGTCGCCCTGCGGTTGAATTTGGGCACTCGTGAGATCATCAAAGTTTGCCTTTGGATTTTGGAAAATAAAGATGATTTTTTTGCTGGTCGTGTTATCCGTAAAAATAGCTTCGAGATACGTTTCCGAAGTGCGATCAGAAATGGACAGGCTACTCTTGGTAGGCTTCAAACGGAAGCAATATCTTTAAAGCTGTTTTAGATTGGCTTCCACCATGAGCTTGCTCGAAGATATTTAATTTATCCACAGAAATTGAAACAATTTCAATAACAACTACGTTGAATGCATACTTTCGCGTTCGCCTTTTTGCATTTATTTTACACTCCAGTGAATGCAAATACTGACCTCCGCAAAAGTTGAAATATGGTGCTTAAGTCTAGTTTAGGCATTGCTTTTTGCCAAACTTAAATTAATTTTTCTCAAGAATTTAGCAAACTAAGCAAAGTCTGAGTTTAGTTAAAATTTTAACCTGAGTGTGCTTAAGCGCGGAAATTTTCAAGACCTGTAGACCTTGTGTACAGTAATGTCTTTTGATGTCTTGCCTTTTCGCCCATTCAAACTGGCATCAATTGCTTGGCGTCCACACTAGCGTTTTCGTACCGTTTTTAGCCAACCACACTAAACGTAACACACAATGTTTTGCGAAGCAACAGCATTTCTGGATCTGCCAAGTTCGACTTTTAGGGAAATATTACGCATCGTTTCTATGACTTTTTCGTAGCGTTTTTGACTATCCATATACGTGTGCGTTTTAATTCGGCTCAACACTTTCAAAGTGTTTTCAAATCGATGCGTTTTTGATTAAAACATTTTTCTTTCTTAGGTCGTTTTATTGTGGACGGAAGGCCGAAACGCATGAAAAAATCTCCGTTTTTAAACGAAAACGCATTAGTGTGGATGGGGCCAAAGTATGTTATATTAAATGCGATGAATTGAAGTCGAGGAATACACTGGCGAGGAAACGTCAATCGCCCCCCTCCTCCCCCTAATCTATGTGTGATGCGCGCAATCCCTAGATATATAATTTGCAGTTCTGTAAAAATGGCTTAGAATAAATCAATAAAGTGGTCAAACTGCTCACCGAGACGTTTTTTTAAAGTCAAGATGATAGCAAAATTGGTGTAATAGTATTTTCATAAGGAATTCAACTAATTCTGTCACTTCGTTGATTCTCGGGGAGGAGAAATAAATTGTTATCTGCAACTAGGTTTCTAATAGAAGTCAAATTTGCTTTGTGCCCGTGTGTACTGCAGCAAGTTTTTCTTTTAGGCGTATTTTTGGGCAAGATTTTCCATTTTGACAAAATGTTCCTCGTTAGAGGAAGCAAAATCTGATTTGACTGCTGAACATTGGTGTACAGTCCTTCAACAACCTGTCAAATTTTATTTGTTGGAGGGAAGACACGAATAATTTTCGTGTCTTGTCACGTTTTTCTGTCAAAAATGCATTTTCTTGAAAAGCTAGGCTGCTAGCTATGCAGGAAGTGCATATTTCAACCTAGAAAACTTTGACATTGCTTTGCAAACGGGAGACGACCAAATTGTCATAGAAAAACTTGCTTGGAAAGGCAAATGTAACAAACATATACTACATGCTTGAATGAAGATGTATAGACAATCCATGATAGCATGATTTGTATCATACAGCAACAATTTAACGTCAACTAAGGCCCAATATTAGTTCGTGAAGTAACAATTACAAATTTAGCATTCTTACCACAACTCATCTTTCAAAGCGAACGCCCAGCAACGAATTAACAATAATCTTATCACGAAAGCTTTGTCATTTATATCCAAGCATTCCATAAATAAGTCAAAAGGAAAGTTCCGAATCTTTTACAGATAAGGAATGCCGTAGTTGAGAATGGAAAACTATTTTAGAGCCAAATACAAACTACTGTCAGTGAAGAGTTTAAAATCTATAATTTATTAATTTAAATTTTCATGCATTTATATATTCTTTGCACTACCATTGAAACACGTCTTAGTTATTATTGGAAATGGTTTCAAAGTGCGAACTCTTGAGTTTTGCCAGTCTGTGATGCTCATTTCAGTTTACGGTATATATGATGAAGACTTTACATTTCAGGTGCTTAAGATAGGAACGGCTTTAAAGTAAGACTAAACACGAAAATGATAAAAGATTAACGAAGCCTTCTTTGTAAATACGAATTGCATGCAACTTGAGATCAAATTGTACACAATTTGTAAAAAAACCGGTTTGCTACATTTGCAAAAAAGTAGCACATCTTATGAAACACTAACCTGAAAACTAAAAGATAGGTTGAACTCGCTACGCCTTGAAAATGATTTTCTTTTGATGAGTGAGCGTAGAATGCAATGTTGAGAACTCGTTCGAAGATATTTATCCACAGGGGTGGAAACAATTTCAATAAGGCTATACGATGAAAGCATACTTTTGCATTCGCCTTTTTGCATTTATTTTACATTCCAGTGAATGCAAATACTGACCTCAGTCAAAGTTGAAATATGGTGCTTAAGTCTAGTTTAGGCGTTGCTTTTTGCCAAATATAAATTAATTTTTCTCAAGAATTTAGCAAACTAAGCAAAGTCTGGGTTTAGGTAAAATTTTTAACCTGAGTGTGATTAAGCGCTGAATTCTCAAGACCTGTAGACCTTGTGCACAGTAATGCCTTTTGATGTCTCGCTTTTTCGCTCAATCAAACTGGCATCAATCGCTTGGCGTCCACACTAGCGTTTTCGTAACCGTTTTTAGCCATCCACATGCACGATAACACACAATGTTTTGCGAAGCAACAACATTTCTAGATCTACCAAGTTTGATTTGGGGGGAAATATTACGCATCGTTTTTATGACTTCGTTTTCGTAGCGTTTTTCACTATCCATATACGTGTGCGTTTTAATTCGGCTTCACTTTCAAAGAGTTTTCAAATCCATTCGTTTTTTATTATAACGTTCTGTTAGGTCGTTTTATTGAGGACGGAAGGCCGAAACGCATGAAAAAATCTCCGTTTTCAAACGAAAACGCATTAGTGTGGACGGGGCCATAGTGTTTTATATTAAATGCGACGAATTGAAGTCGAGGAAATCTGGCATCGATTCATCCAGGGCGCTGTAAACACGGGAAACGCCAATCGCAAAATTTGCCTTATTAGAGCATGCTGAACATTTACGTACAATGTCATATATATCCAAGCATTCCATCAATAAGTCAAAGGAAAGTTCCGAATCTTTTTTAGATAAGGAATGCCGTAGTTGAGAATGGAAAACTATTTTGGAGCCAAATACAAACTATTGTCAGTGAAGAGTTTAATATCTATAATTTATTTTAAATTTTCATGCATTTATACTCTTTGCACTACCATTGAAACACGTCTTAGTCATTGGAAGTGGTTTCAAGTGCGGACTCTTTTGTTTTGCCCGTCTTGTGATGCTCAATTAAGTTTACGGTATATACGATAAAGACTTCACATTTGAGTTTAACCGCATCGCATGCTCTAAAGTTGGAACGGGTTTAAAGTAAGAGTAAACACGAAAATGATAAAAAATTTACGAAGCCTAGCTACTTTGTAATTACGAATTGCATGCAACTTGTAATCAAATTATACGCAATTTGTTAAAAAAAACCCGGTTTGCTACATTTACAAAAAAAGTAGCACATCTTATGAAAAACTAACCTTAAAAATAGAAGACTGGTTGAACTTGCTACGACTTGAAAATGATCTTCTTTTGATGAGTTGGCGTGGAATGTAATGTTGAGAACTCGCTCCATGCAAGATATTTATCCACAGGGATTGAAACAATTTCAATACAGCTAGGTTGAATGCATACTTTCGCATTCTCCTTTTTGCATTTATTTTACGTTCCAGCGAATGCAAATACCATTGAAGTAAATATATCTGGAATGATTACTCCTATGCTCAAGCCTTATGATTGGTTGATGCCAGCTCGCGTCTGAGTACTATTCATTGAAGTAAATATACCTGGAATGATAACTCAGGGGGAGGGGGGAAATTGATGCCGGTTTTTGTAGGTAGAGCCTGTCCTTTTTAAAAAATTTTTTCAAAAATGCCTTTTTTTTAATCGGAAAAATCTTACCTTAAAACAGTAGTTTTGCCACCAAACTTATTTTATAGCAGTAGTACGATAATCAAATTCAATATTCGAAAACTAAACCGAGAAAAAAATGCAGAAAAATTACGAAAAAACATGACCATAAACATGAACAACCAAAGAAATCGCGCGTTTTTGGCTACTTTTTCTGAGTTTTTGAAAGTTCGAGACAAAACCAAGACTTCAAACCTCAAGAATTATTT
>JAODVM010334987.1:0-11441 GCA_025400095.1 Phenganax marumi
TTAGATCCGGACTTACGGAAACACAAAATTCAAAATTACGTAGGTCCGCAGTGGGATAATTTTTATCAAAAGAGTTTTTGAGTTTTTTTCTTTGGATATAATTATCGGTGTTTTTCTTTGAGGAAGATAAATTTCTTCATTTTCTTTTGCCAAAGATATACAAGGTAATTTTACTCCAAGTGATTCAAGAGATTTAAAAAAAGTCTGGCTGTCGACGTCATCAATGTCATTCCAGGGCAGTGCATTTACAGGACCTGATCGTCGTTCCTAAACACAGAGACTGTGTAATCAGCATACCACATTTTGCATTGTGCTTTCCACTCACGCTCCAGCAGCGAACCTTATTTTATGCACAAATTAAGCTCCATCAGAAGCTCTACTCACTTCATCACATTATAATTCCTTGGTGCTCTACATTATTAACATATAAAACTTGTACGGTTTTTCAGAGCTGCACAAAAAGCTTCAAAACTTGATTTCCCCACAAGGCTTTTCAAAAGATTTATCACTACTATGTCGTCTGCACCATTGTACGCATTCTGCCTAAGGGTTGGTCAGTACTGGGCTTTTAAACTTACAGGAGCAGGAGTACTCTCAGTATATGTGCTCATCGAAGCTTCCAATAAAGCTTCTTCAGCTACTTTTCCACTGATTCGCTGAGATCTTCGTACAGGCTGAAGTTTTCGTACTTTTTTCGGCCTAGGAGTAGGACTGAAACAAAAATTCATTTTTAGCATACAATGGAACGTTTTTGATAGTTCATCAAAAAGATCGAGAGAAATGCGTATAGTCTTGCACATTCAAATTAGAAAAGAATCCAAACCCATACTGTAGTCTGGTTCGTCAGTTTATGTACAACGAATGCATAAAAAGAAAAGGCCTAATACACTTTAGAATGTTAACAAGATTTTCTAATAGTGTGACTTGATTAGGTTGTAGGAAAAAACAGCTAAGTTGAATTTGAAAGGATTTGCCTTTTTCTGCACCCTGTGCTATTTAGCTATTTTTTTCCTTTCGATTATATAGAATGTGTGAGTTCTCCAACTAGCTACTGTTATAGAGTCATTCTTGTCTACATTTTGGTCATCATGGACTCTTTAAGTAAGATTGCACAATGGTTAAAATCAAAGGCTGCACTCACATCTTTTTTATAATTGCAGGACTTGCAATCTGAATAACAAAAATAATGAATATATTTTAATAATCAACATGTATCTTTACTAAACTACTATAAAGCCTATGTGCTCTTGCAAAAGCTTGTATCTGCTGTACTCATGGTCTCGTTAAACTAGAGGATCAACCATTCAGCAACACACAAGACCTAAATACTGACTACAACATACAGAGTCTAGATTCAGAGATTTCAACATCTCTTGGTTTCTTTGTATGTTTTCGAGTCTTTGTCTTTCATATTCCGACATCTCATTTTCATTGTCCTATACAATAGAAAAAAACAACAAAAATGTACTTCAGTTTAGTTGTATATCAAAATTTGGGTTAATATATTCAGGCAAACAATTATGCTTTAAAGTGCTGATAGCTCTTTCAGCATATAATATATGTCTGAATGTCCAGAATTGCATACTGAGCAATGTGTTTGAATCAGCAAAATTTTCATCAAAATTTCATTTCTTGAAAGCCATTTAGTAAATACTCTAAAACATATTGCCAAATAGGTGCTACTGTAAATTAATGCACCAAATACTTGGTGTTTTTCCAAACATTCAGTTAACCTACATCATCCTCATCTGAGTTTTCCCCTCTCACACTTTTTTGAGACACTAATGGTAATTCATCTTCTGAGCTACATGAGTATTCTGGAATCTCGGCCGACTCAGATTTAATGGGTTTTTTTCTCCATACTCCATCATTCTCTGACTTTGTTATCTGCGACAGGCGAATTTCCAAGCGCAGACTTTTTCTTTCAGGTAGAACCTTGAATAAGTTGTATAATAATAATCAAAATGTAAAATAATAACATTATAAAATTTGCTGGCTTTAAACATACAGTATAGACAATAAGAAAACATTGACAATTAATGCAGTGCACTATTCCAATTTAGTTAATTAACAATGTAAACACATAACAATGTTCGCAAGTTAAAAATCAGAGACCAATAAAATTGGCACTGTATTTCAGTTTGTCGTACTGTCTCGTCCATCACATGATATAAGTTAAAATATCTATTACATTCCTTTGCTTTCCGTCAACTGGTCTATGACGATAACAAGATCTAAAACAGCAAAGGTTCTTGCAATATGGACAGTGCTGGATTAACTTTAGCAGGGCCGGGGGCAAAACTTTCTTATGGGCCGGACCAAAAATGCAAATTTGCTCGTGACGGTGAAAAAGTTCAATTTTTCTGAAATGCATGCTTGAGCTGAGTGGACATTCCAATATTACATTGCATATATTACTTAATGTAAACACTGAGTAGGTGAGGCTCCTTTAGCAAAGAGTTTAATTATTTGATGATTACATATTATAAACTTTTGAAGGAATAGTATAAATAATAAATTATTTATTCCATTTTTTGGGCCGGTGGAAATCTAGGGCTGGGCTGGGAGCAAATGCCTCTTTTGCCCCCTAGATAATCCAGCACTGAATGTGGACGTCCGATCTTCACCAGAGTTTTGAATAGTGCATATGCCCGCAGGTGAGTGAATTGACTAATACAACAGAACAGTTTCTCAGTTAATATCCTCAATGTTCCAGTTAGCCCTATGCAAGTGTATTTCTATTGTTTCTTTTTCTTGGTGTATCCAATAATGTTTGATATATTAAAGTTATCAGTGATGAACTCTTTAAATTTGTGTGTCAAGTGATCAAAACCTGACACACAAGAGTTTACTGCCACAAGTAAAATAATATCATGTAGCATAAGACAGAGTACTCCAGGGCGTCGATTACCATTTGCTAAATTACATCCAAGTCTGCATAAACATTGCTAAATATATTTGTCCACATGGAAATAGTATTATAACACATTATATAAACAGAGTAGTTTATACTATAATTTGTATAGAGCATACGTTTTCGAATATTTTTCTCTTCATAATTTGCTTTGAGCAACGCTTTTCATGTCCCTTGTTTGCTGACACCAATACGGATTATACGATTGTATTCTTGAATGTTGCAGTACGTTCTTGGTAGTTCTTTTGCGTTCTAAATTTGTTGTATATTTCCCGTAATATTTTCCCGCGACATTTTCTCAAAAATTGCTTAATTTGTCAGCGGGGTAACATGCCTCTATACTTCTTGTAAGTCAACTTTAGAGGTATTTCTGTGTGCCGAGAAACTCTCCATGGTTTGGTACCTAAATCGATGAGAAGGCGCAAAAAAGACTTTTTGTTGGTCATTTGTCAATCACGATAATCCAGTTTACATACAGTTCGATTTTTTGTTTTTCACAGTACAGTAGTCTCACCCGTACAGTTGAACACGTTAAAAACAACTGACACACGTTGTCACTTTTTGAGACGTCTTGTAGACATCGCCGCAGCTCCGCAAGCATGTACCGGCGATGTTACACACGGCAATTATTTTCGCAGTTTACAACACATTTTTTATAAACATGAAAACGCAGGCTGCAGTGGCAATTCAGTAAACTTGAAATAGTTATGCAAGCCTGCGCAATTAAATTTTCATTGCTTGAGGGTGGCAAACTAGGGGCAGTTTTGCGATGAAATGCGCTTTGCAAGTTGCAAAGAACTATTGCCTCATATCTCTTTCCGTCTGCACGGTTCGACCGATCGAGTTGAGAAATAAGTAGATGACTGGGCAAAATTTCTATGAAACAGTTTGGTAGTGTAAATTTTTGAGTATTTTATTTCCTTGAACACGTGTATCTAATGAGTGTTTGTTACAAACATTATTTCAAATATGTTGGTTGACATAAGGGGAGAAGTACAACAAAAAATTTATCTCTTCGTCATATCTTATCAATATTTCTCATTGACCAATCACAACCTAATGTTCAACCTTGATTTTGAACCAACCTCACCAGCAACAAATGACCGTGCTGTTTTGTGACTGGTACAACGGATTCTGGTGAAGATAGGGAGTTTATATTTCGGCTCGTCATTATGTAAAGTTTATTTCAAAATTGCCAGTTTCGTGTCTAGGCTTGTGTTGTACTCTTGCAAGTTATCGCAACTTGACAAAGAAGGGAAATAATAGTTCAAGGTAGGATTTTTATAGTTTTTTCGGCCTTTTATTAAAGTGGATCATTTTCGTCCTACGAACATGAAACCAGAATTTCAAAGAGAAAAAGTGATATGAAAGTCATTTAAAACGTTTCTCGGTAAAACTGGAAAAAATCTTGACATTTGTTTTTCTTCTCGTCATTTCTTCAGTTTATCTTTTGTCGTTGCTTAAGGCAAACTTTCCCCCGATAAAACACGAATTTTACCTAACTTGTATTACGCTGATAATTGCACCTCACCTTTTTGTGATGTCACCGCTCTGCCTTGACAAGAGGACCCACTTTAGCGCCACTCCTGCGCATTAGACAGTTTTACTCGTTCATCAGTGTCACCGTTTAGTGGGTCAAGGCTAAGGAATTAATCAATTTTCTGCCAGGGGCTGGTTGTTCGAAAGCTGGATAGCGCTATCCATTGGATAGTGAATTTTTCAACGTTCATCAAATTGGACAAAAAATGTCGAAACTTCCATTTTGGTTAGCGATATAAATATGAGAGACTTTAATCTACCAATATCAGTCGTAATATTATGTTATAACGATCAACGGGAAATTTTACGAAGGCTACAAAAAATCACTATCCAGTAAATAGCGCTATCCACCTTTCGAACAACCGGCCCCAGGTGTTTAATGCACTTACTATATATGCACTATCATATCTATAGCTGTATGTAAATTGGGATGATGTATATAAATTTATTTCTCTCTCTAGCCAGATTCCAGATGTCTTTTTCAATGGTGTATATGGCTGTAGCTTTGATCGTAGCTTGTTGTTCAGTGCAAGAAACTTATGCACGTATGTACTCAGTTATTGAAAAGAATTCATATGTTTTGATTGGCTAAAGGTCACTGCAGCAAATTCCTTGTACCCATGAAACCCAAACATGATATAAAGACTCTTTTGACGTATTATTATATCAGAAATACAACAACCCACTTTCCACACGCAGCAAGGACAAAAATACCACCAACAGATTCAGCGCATCAATATATATTACATAGGTATATTTTCCTCATGTAAAGCCTAACAAAAACTGATTTAGTCTGGTCTAAAAGTTCGTTGTTGACATAAGCGTAAAAAATTCGTGACTGCATGCGCCATACGAGTAAATGGCTTGCTGCAGCGAAAATACACGGCATCTTTGCAGGACACAATTTTCGTAGTAAACAAACAGTAAGAACGTAAAACAAACACTCTAGCCAAATTTATAAGCCTCATCTTCACACATATTGCTTGTCACTGTGCATACGTTTGCGCGTTCGTATGGATCGAGAAAACATTACGGGAAGAGGTGCTTTAATTTCAACGCAGCAGTTTCATGGAATAATTTACCATACGAGGCTAAAACTGCACCAACTCTATCGTCTTTCAAGACACTACTGTGGGGAATGAGTTGAAGCTGACATCCTTCTTCTTGTATATATGTAACTGTATTTGTAATTTTTAAGTTATGTGTGTTTGTAATTATTTTTGTATTTTTGCATGGCTGTATAATTCTGTGTTATATTGTAACCCTATAAATATGTTTATATGTAGTGTTTACGCCCCTCATAGAAATCAGCCTTGTGTTCAGTGAAGAGAAGAGGCTAGCGTAGGTGGAAAATAAAGTTCACAGTAGTAGAAGTAAGCAAAAGATAGAACAAACATCTTGGTTACAGTTTTCAAACCATTCTCGAACGAATAGGATGCCTGAATAATGGCTCGTGCACAATAGAGACAAACAACTAGAGCAGAAACCCTGGTCAAGTCACTAAACATCTCTTATTATCATGCCTCCACCGAGCATAGAAGTTTGCATGAACATAAACAAAAAGTAGAACAAAGACTTAAGTCAAGTTTCAAAATCATATTCCTGTTAATCATCTTGTGTTATCGTCTGCGTGGAAGCGCACGACGAACATGATCAAAAATGAAGACGTGGACCAAGTTTGCAAATTACCGCTGAGAGAAAGTTCAAAATTACAGCTGAGAGAAAGTTCAAAACAAAGTCACACACTTAGAAGCCAAGTTTACAACTATGAATCTGATTGCACCAAATCCATGTCACTTCTGTTATAGAAAGCACAGCGGTCTGCTCATCAACTGGCGATCCACATTACAGGACTTTTGATGAGAAACGTTACGACTTCCAGGGTACATGTGGATATGTCCTCACCCAACACGTGGACAACGATTTCCTGGTCGTACAAGAAAACGTCGAGTGCGGTAAATCAGGGGCTTCGTGTATACATGGTCTGGCCGTAGTAATCAAAGGAGTGGAGTTCACTATCGAGCTGGGATACCTAGTCAAAAGTCAGGGGTTAACAAGAACTAGTGGAACATTCACAAAAGACGGTAACAATACACCTATGAATAATTTATGATTCTTCAAATGTTCTTGACCAGTGGGCATTATGTGAATACTTAATGTTTAGTTTGTATTAGCTACTAGCGGAATCTCGAAAGCCATCTAGTTTCCATCACAGAAACAGATCCTGCTTATACGCTAGTCCAAAACACCAGACTTCTGCGTGAATTTAACGAGAAAAAACGAACACGTCGTATGATCATGAAATGAAATTGTTACTATCATGATGACAAAAAATTTTAATGGATCGAAAAATTGTTTGGGAGTCAGTAGCCAAAAAATTTCTTATTCCCAAGAACGGATTTGAATAACAACAAATTAGCCAAAGTTTGCCAAACTTTGAATGTTCATATTTCTGCGTTCTTCCAGACGTAACCGTGACAATAAACACCATCGGTAAACAATATGTGCGACTTACAACAACACTTGGTTTGGAAATAATCTATTATCGAAAACATAACGTCTTCATTAAGCTTACAAATTCGAAATACAAGGGCCTACTTAAGGGACTTTGTGGAAATTACAACGGGGACGGTAGTGATGATTACATGAAGAAAGATGGGACACTCACAACGGATGTAGACGAGTTCGCCGATTCGTGGAAGTTAGAAGGTTGTTCCCAGCCTGAAGCACCTGGTGTCAACCCATGCGATAGCAACCCTGGTCTCAAGCATTTCGCTGAGGTAAAGACAACAAAACTTTAACTGATGCTTGACATTCTCGCAAACAGGTATTGATACAAGACAAACATCAAGTTACCAAAATCTCTCAAACAAGGGGACCTCCCTAACCCGGACCCGTCGTTAAGCAATCAGGGCACCTCTCCAAGGCGGTCAACTTTCAAAGTAATTAGGACACCTACCCAACTTGGGCCCTTTTTTACATATTCAGGACACTTCCCAATGGGGCCCCTACCCAATTACCTATTAAGACATCTTTCTAATCCAAACCCTTGTCCAAGACCACAGGGCACCCCTTTAAACCGAAGCCCTCACCAAGAAATCAGGACATCTCTCGACTGCAGACCCCTCTCCAAGCAATAAGGATACCTCTTCTCTCATGTTGATCTCTCTCTAAGTAACCAGGGGACTTCGCTAATGCGAACTGCTCTTGTTAATCAACACACTTCTCTCATACGAAGTCCCCTCTGATTAATCAGAATACCTCTTTAATATCGACACATTTCCAAGTGATCAAGACAACCGTCTAAGGAATCAGAACACCTTCCTGATGTGGATACCTCCTCAAGGAATGCGGACCCTTCGCTAGGATCCAGACTCTCTGTGCGCATTAGGCTCTGTCCTCCAATACGCACCAATCTACACACAACCCCATTATTTCGATTTTCAAGTTGCACTGCGCGAAGTTGTTAGCTCAACGGTTGTTCAATCAAATATTAAGCGTGGCCAATCCTAATGTAGCAGTCAAGGTAGTTGAGAAATGTACGCTATTTTCATGCGCTGTGCAAAGCTTTTGTACCGCCGTTCAGTCAATGTCATCATTTCTTGAAGCCAACAACGACTGACAATTGCGTACATGACGTTTATTGTTATTATGTATTGATAATAACCCGAAGCAGTAGCTAGGGTAGCAGAAAAATGTACGCTATTTTCATTTCTTAAGGTGAATTGTGCAAAGTTGTTAGTTTCGCCGTTCAGTCAATGCCACCATCTTTCGGAGCCGACAACGGCGACTGACAATTGCGTACATGACGTTTACTATTATTATGTATTGATAATAACCCGAAGCAGTAGCTAGGGTAGCAGAAAAGTGTACGCTATTTTCATTTCTTAAGGTGAACTGTGCAAAGTTGTTAGTTTCGCCGTTCAGTCAATGCCACCATATTTTGGAGCCGACAACAGCGATTAACAATTGTATGTACGACGTTTGTCGATGTAATCGTCCGCTGTGGGCTTGCTTGTGCGATGAGTATGCAGCTTATGCTGAAGGATGTGAAGTATCGGGACAAGAACTGCGTTGGACGGTCCTACCTGATTACAGCCGCTGCAGTAAGTCAAGAGTTAGCTAGGATTCGTCTCTTGGCCACTTTCCAATCGCTTTGCACGCGCGGAGACATTTAAACATGCGCCGAAGCTGTTTAATCGGCTGCAGCACTTATCGAAAAACGTCCGTTCTGGCCATGTGAACAAAGCGCCAGTTCTGGCTAATGTCATGCATTAAGATTTTGATACAAAACAATGTTTATCAATGAAACGAAAAGTTAACATTTGGACACGAAGTAGTAAAGTTTTGAAACGAAACAGCATTTATCATTTTCGTTTGTATAGATGACCCTTGCATGGCAAATCCATGCTTCAATGGTGGAGTTTGTCGCGTGGACAACAGCGAACCTGTTGGTTACATCTGCAGATGTCCCCCAGGCTTCGTTGGCAAAAATTGTGAGGATCAGCGTCCATAAGATTCTGGGGTAACCATGTTCACTCGTTAACAGCGAGCATTTTATACATTGTAGTATTAGTCTGCGACGACGAAATATAAATTTCTTCTCCGAAACAAATTTTTTTTCTCGATTTGTTTTTCTCATTTTCATCCAATCCCTCCCATAAAAGGATGATCGCTTGTCAATTTTGCCATAATCCTTTGTGCGAATGGCATTCCTAAAATGGCGGTTAAGGAATGTTTGCCCGAAGAACGTCAAAGTCAAGAACAGATATTAGTTTTTCCTATCATTTACAAACAAGAATAGTTTCAAGAAATATTCCCTAAAAATAAGAAAATGCATTTCTTAGTAAGATTATTCTTCTAGTACAAGGAACAATTTCTTGCTTCAAGATACAAATTCTCAAATATAGAAGTGCTTTCTTGGTAACCATTAAATTTCTTGATTTAAGAAATCCAATGGTAGGAAAAATTTTCTTCTCATAAGAAGATTTGCTTATTTCAAGATACCAATTTTCTTATCAAGAAATATTTTTTAAAGCTAAGAAAAACTTTTTTCTTAATCAGAATTTCTAGTCTTGTGTAAGAAGCAATTTCTTAGTTCAAGAAATATGTCTCAAAATAAGAAATGTTTTCTTAGTAAGAAAATCATGTGCAGCAACAGCGTTGCAAGACGAGCTTGCACAATAGTTATTTTAAGGGGGATCACACGCTGACATGATTTGCAATACAAAAATACACAAAGCATGTTGCTCTGAAACGTCGTAATGGGTAAGGTCTGTTGAGTGACCTTGGTGTGTAATGTGTTTAAAGACCTCAATCAATAACATTTTCATGATAGTCACAACAGAATCCGGCAACAGCTGGGTGCCCTGCTGTGATGTACAAAAGCTCCACACATATATTGTAGCTAAGATCGATGTCTAAAGCAGATAGTTATTTTCAGACTCACCCCTATTGCTTTTTATTGTCGGGGAATTCTCTAAATGACCGCATCTTTCGATTAAAGCGCCCCTCCCTCAAACAATCAATTCTTTCTACGAATTAAAGCTTGTTTTTCATATGTCGCCGACGATGGGCAATGATAGCTTTTTGCAAACGTTGTTGGCGATCTTCGGCGATCATAACAGGAAACAAAATAGTTTGTTTCTTGCAATCTCGGAAGAACTAGATTTAAAGGCAACCCTCCCCCACCCCTAAACAAGCGCCTTTCCACATTACTTAAAGCAGCAAGCGCTCAGTGAACTACAAGTAGACTGGAATGCTAACTGAAGTCCTATGATTGATTGAAGTCAGCGGGTGGACAAACTTTCACTTAACAATGCCCGGTCCCCCTTGGTTTTGAAACTTAAAAGTACTGACGATGTCATATTTTGCACTTCTAGTGCTTATTTTCACTCGCGAGAGCGCAGAAATCGAAATTTAACAACGTCTAAAAACTTTTCACCCATACTATGTTTTAATGTTTCTTGAAATGTTTCGGAAAAGTACAATGACTCAGAAAATCAAGAACTGTTTCTGCTATATTTCAGCACTTGCTTAATGTTGGTCGTTGTTGGCACTTGTGTAAATACCTCAACTGTTTTAGTATACTCCACAATGAAAAGGAATGGACTAACAGTTCATTACATGGGAAAAATTGTTAGAAATATAAGACTTTTTCTAAAGAATGTTGTATGAAAGGACTGACACTACCAAAAACGCAGGCTCCAATTTCCCCCCCACAGTTATCATTCCAGTTTCATATTCATTTCAATGCAAGCACCTGAAACACGGATATGAGACTAACGATTTAAGATTTCGAAAAACAAAGATAAACACTACTGGTATTTTTTATACAATTTATTGAGCTATAAAGCTTCACAATTAGCAAAAAGCACGGTTTCATTAACACGCCTACACATTTCTAATTTCTCGACTCATGTATAAGCACTTGTTGGTTTACATATTTCTTCCTCGTCCAAGGCCTCCTCAAATGTCCACAAATCACGATGACGTCGTAACACTGTGATCGCCGCTGTATCTACAGCGGTGGGCTCAACTCCAAGATCTTGAAGTCGTGGTAAACCATCAGATGGTTGATCTGAATTGAATTGCTGCACAAAGAATATTTACGCAGAAAATTTTTCATTGCCGTTATGAAATTTAGATAACAGTCAAGGCTCTATCAAGTGTAGATCTGTGGAAGTGGCTTTCTGGCAATTTACAAGAAACGACCGTTTACTGAAGGCAGTCGATAATAGAGCTATGCAATGCTTTGAATTTAACGACCTGGGGCCGGTTGTGCGAAAGGTGGAAAGCGCTAACCACCGGATATAGTCAGGCAGATAGTGGGGTAAAAACTTACCATATCGAGGGGCAATTCCATTTTGTCGTAGAATTGTTCGTTGAAGGCTGCTGATAATATTTTTGCATGTTGGCGGCGCTCAAATTTCTTGAGGACTTCTGCCAACACGTTTTTCGTAAATTCTTCTATTAAATTCTATTACGG
>JAODVM010335097.1:0-11440 GCA_025400095.1 Phenganax marumi
ATTGGACAGAGCTCGATCGGCTGGAAGTTCCAGCATTTCTTTGAGATGAACGACTTGAACTGTTGGCAGTAGATGGACTCGTTGAAGGAACTGCCAGTGGAGACGTACTTTCTTGTGAGTTGTCATCAACTAAAAGCTTGGAAGCTTGGTCCAATAATTTAGCAACCTTATGCCTTACTTCTTCATTCATGTTTTATTATCTCGAACACTAAGTCTTGAAATCTTGACAAATATCACCAAACGAACTAACGAAGACAACATTGTTACAAGAAAGCCATTCCAGCCACGAGGATTATTCGGATTTATTCGGAATTATTCGGCGGCGGGAACCTTTTGTTGCCACGTGATGTTTCCACTTGCAGAAAGTTACTGTAAATGTCTCTGCAAAAAGTTTAAATGATTTTTTAAAAAGTTTAAATGTTATTAAAGTAAGTTTAAATTATTTTGAAGAATGTTTAAACGTTTTTTGAAAAGGTTTAAATGATTTTTTAAAAAAAGTTGATCTGATATTTTAGAAAACTATAAATGAATTTTTGAAAAAGTTTGAAGTCTTTTTTTAAAAATGTTTAAATTCACAAAATCTTCTTAAATCAAAGGATTTTTAAGATTTGAGCTATCACATGTTACTGGAATACAAACATGTTTTAAGGGATTAAATATTGCTACAAATGAGCAGCCATACACAAGGAAGAACTGTGAAATTGGGTAGCTTTTAAGCTAGGCTGTTACTTAAGGGTAAACGCATAGTTTTGGGGGATATAATCCATTGAAATGTACCCGGAAGCCAAATGTACATTTAAACCTCCAAGCAGGGCGCTTCGGGGGGCCTATGACGTCATTTTTATAGGGATACAATCCAAAGTAGAAATTGTCCAAAGCGAATGCGAAAAAATTTCATCGAAAGCCTGAATTTTAGCACTTTAAACGTTTTCCTCGTTCAACTTTAAGTCTCGCTTGTGTGATTTGTGTGTTTAATATCATTACCGCTGTCTTGTAATATTAGTGAGTTTGGAAAATGACGACGGCGACGTGGAAATAATGCGCAGAGACCTGGGCATTACAACGTTGCTTAATCAATACTACGTCGCATATAAAACTGCTTGGGAATTTTGGAACGGCAAAACTTTTTTGTGTGAGAATAGAATGCCTTCAGTACAAGAAACAATAGATGTTTTGTACATAGCACATGAAGAAAATTTAATTTCTGAAGGAGAATTCATGCTATATTTGATGAAGTCATATAAAAAAATGATTTTAAAGTAACATAAAAACGCTTGAAATAGCAAAAATATATAATCCACAAAACACAATTGGTGGCAAAAATAGTCAAAACAAACTCGCACATAATCGCAGATTACTGCGAAAATTATACACAAATATTACTAAGAACTACGAAAAACATTGTTATTTTTCATTTTACTAATCTGCAAAAACAAAACTTACTTATTTTCGGCCATTATCCTTTCTTCGCACAGGCGTCTTCTTGACACGTGAAACAATATGAATTGCCGTTCTCAACGCGTCGTCAAGTTAATGACAACGTGACAAATGACCTAGTGCCAGTTTTTTGGCGCAGCCATCGCCGTCGCCGTCGCCTTCCCGTCGTGTTTCTCAAACTCACTATTGTGTATGACACTACGTCTTCCTCTAGACATCAATTTCGTTTCTCCAGGTGCGGCCCCCGTCATATTGGGGGCCGCATCTGCCCCTCCGTATCGACAGCCCTGCCTCCAAGGGCGGGTGGAAACTCTTAACTAGCAATGTCGAATGCAATGAGCCAATGTCACTGATGTCGAAAATAGACTGGTTGCAGACTTGCAGTATACTTGCATGTCGGGTCGGGATCTAGGGAAAATCTTTGTGATTAGTAACACGTGCTTATTACTTATGTGTAATAGCATTACAAAGTAGAATTTAGTGATTACATTCCTGTGGGCAAGAGAGGTTTACACCCTCAGGCATTCCACAAACTTTCCGAGCCTGATTTCTGTCGTTTCATGCTATTCCTTTGTAACAGCGTGGTCGCCGAGGGTTACCTGGCGTAAAGTTTCTTTGTAGGCATTCCTGCATGTGTGTACACTGGCAAATCGTCCGCTTCACCGAGAATTTCGTAATTTCAACGCCCGCTCGGAACAAAAAAAACGAGGAAATCATGCTGTTAATATAGATATCGTATGCCCATCACTCGGAATCGTCGTGTGCATCATTATCATAATAATATACGACCAACAACTTTAGTAGCTATTTTATATGCTGCAACGTACTCTGTTTTTGCCCGTAATATTGAATGTGCTGCATGCAATACTGTAATGTTTCCTTGGATCGTCTGTACAAGTCTAAGGTTTCTATTCTAGAATGCAAAGGAATTATGTAAAGTTAGAGAAAGCCATGTCAACTCTTGTGTATTTTACCAAACGAGGGTGGACGGTGAGTTGTTTACATTCATGTTTTTTGGTATTGTCACTCGATTGTTTGAAAACTTTATACATGATAAATGGAAGGAGTAATTTGGAATGTAATCATGATGATTTATGGAAGCTGTTGTTCTATGTTTTGTGCATCTCACGCGCATTTCTGACTGTTAAAAATTCTGTTGCTTGATAAAGATCTTCCGGTTTAACGACATTGGAACTACATTTCCTAATCCAAAACAAAGCACTTATGTACCTCCTTCAAATAATTTGCTAAAAGTGGCCAACTCCTCTTCAGCGTGTCGAAAAGAAAACGGAACCGAATTTGGGCTTAAATTTTAGTTTGATGCATTTCAAACAGCCTAAAATCACATACTATAGAACGTAAAAAATATCCAAGTTTACTTCGTTGGAACTTTTCAAAACTGCGTTTAAATCTCTTCGCTAAATTTCTTTGCTTTATCTTTTACTCATGGGAGACGCAGCTGATTGAATTTGAAACGCATCTAACTAATTTGAAATGTATGCATAAATCTATGTTCCGTTTTGTTTAAGACACGCTGCATGAAAAGTATTCCTATAGTTCTATCTTTGAACTGTCACATGCAGGTAGACATTCGCATCCGTTGACTGTAGTTTCTGTAGAAGCCATTCAATGAAAAGGGAGAACTTCGTTGTGAATGGTCAGCATTGAATTCAATGTTCTGTTGTTATATAGTTTAAAATGGATAACTACAATATGCTGCTTTCTGAAATCCAAGGACGCGATATTCAGGTAAAGTTGAACCGATGCAGTCGAAAATTTCAAAAAAATTAACACAAATATAGTCCCAAGATTGTCATCGAGAAACCCAAGATTTGGATTAAAACAAGATGAGATGAGACAGTGATAATACTCTTTGCTATCGACCGTTATCCGACGGGCATTTTTTCATGTTTGTTTATATTTGAACTTACTCGTTTGTATGCTATCAAAACTGTGTTCGTTTGCAGGATAAGCTAAACATTGTCAATTAATCGTTGATAAAATATACTGTAAAGAAAGTAAGAACAGTTCCGAAATATACGGTAATTTCTATTGTTACGTTGGAATTTTTTGTTTTATTTGTTTATTTCGTTGATTTATTTGTGGAAAAGTTGCGATTGAATATAGCGAACACCAAACATATTCAGTAGTTAGATTCAAAACAACGTTGTTTCAAGAGTGATTCTTTTCACCTCTTTAATATTTTCGCGAAAAAAACTTGTACTATCAACATTAAAGACGAAGCAAAGCATAAATATTCCTGCAGTAAATCAGCCTGGCCGTCGGTTTACTCAAATGGGATATTAAAATGTTTAAAGCACCCTTCCGCCATTATCGGGATTTAGCCTGCAAGCACTCGCTTACGAGCAAGGAATTTGAAGTTGTATGTTTTTTTCTCCTTCATTGTTCGTGCACTAGTTCGTGTACATCCTGGAAATGCGCTCTGCTTTAATCTTTGAGTATTATGATATTGAAACTTGGAGTAGTCTGATGATGATTTTGTAATAAATTTAAAATGTCTCTTTTCGTTTTGTCTTCAATCCTCGCATCTTGAGTTTCAATATGCTAATCTTCGAATTATGTTCAGGTTAACTAACATTGTTTCAGATGTTTATTTACGTGATAAATCAGTATTTTTGAACAACATGACGTTTGTTTTCATGAGTCAAAATTGTTTTTCGTCCTGTTTAGGAATTTTCATTCGATGTTCGTCGCATTGAGTGGGACTCGTATTTCAGGGATTTTGTGATTGGAATCAAGAAATATCTATTAAAAGAAGATCCCTATGACCTCACAGCAGCAAAGAGAAGATTTAAAAGGTTTGTCATGTCTTATTCAAGCTAAAACGTGCTCAAAGGGTGCGTGCCTCCATCATTGTGTTTGAGCAGGCCACTGATTGCTGCTCGTAAATTGAATTTATTTTTTAAATTCAGGTTGCGTTTGATTTGTGAATATTTTTGCATAATAGTGCACTGATCGCGACTATGTTATCATTCACACCCATTCATCGTAATTGCTGCACTTTACTGGGTCAATTTTAGTCAGTATTTAAATTATTTCTGAACTGAGTTTTACCTTTATTAATTTAATGGTTTAGTCCGTTCTGTATGTCCCCATTGCGACGCAAATGCGTATACATGAAAAAGGATAGGGCAAAGAATTTAGGCGAGTTCTCAAATCCATATCTTTTTCGACTATGTTTTTACCGTGAAGAACGTGATCTGTAGAAATTATCAAAAAGATTGAGAAAAAACTTGGCCAAGTCTCATGCAAAACCATATCTCTATCCAATGTCTTCACCCTGACCTAGTTGATTTGCGTAAACATGTGCAAAGGATAAGGACTTTACCAAGCCTCTAAATAATGCCGTTGTATAAACAATTACATGGACAAAAAGATAGAACAAACACACTTTCACTTCAGCAAAATCTCCATGTCATATCTGTCATCATATCTGTCTCCATATCATATATGTCATCACTCTGGACAGCGGAACGGAGACTTTAGTCGATCGAGTCTCCAACTCGCATTTTTCAATGATCTTCAGTGTTGAAATTTTTTGGCCGTTTGTTTCACCAACGTATATATCAAGTGCTTTTATTGCATAGATTACGTAATGTGAGATGGACGACATACTTTGTGTCAGCAGTACTCATGTGGACAGTGATGGTGAAAAAGATTCCTTCAATCAGGTCTCTTTGGTATTCATGTCTGGATTGCGCAATGAAATTATTTGGATATATCACTGTCTTGGAAAAACTTAGTTTGAAGTAATAGTAGCAAATGATCGTTAGATTGACAATCTATTTAGTAGAGTCTTTAATGTTTCTTTCCATCTGCGCGTTTTTAACACACACGTAGCTACACGCGCATAAAAGTTTAAATTGTAATAAAACGTATCTTATAAACTACTGCAAGAAGAAATCTTTAGAATTTGATTTTTAAATAATTGCGTGTCCTCGTGCATTTTAAAAACTATAGCACTTTGAAGGGTTCAAGTTTTTACGTGCGTGAAAGCGTTACTGGAAAGCAGTGGCGAAGCTAGGCTGACAATTTGACATAGCATCACCAAAATTTCCAGCTGGCTTCGCCGCTACTTGAAAGCAGCCTTTTTGGCTGCATTCGAGTTCCGCGTTTTTGAGACGCAGGTGTACGCTCGAAAAGTTTAAAAACTTCAAAGTTTTATGGTTTTTCAAAACACACGAACAAATAGACACCGTAATTATTATTAATTATTATTAATAATATTAATAATTAATAATTAATTATTAATATTAATTATTAATATTAATTAATAATATTAATTAATTAATGTTAATTAATTAATATTAAAAATTATTATTAATTATTATTATTATTTTTTAATAATTAGACACGTAATTATTACTATACAAGTAATTATTTATAACTGAGAATTCTAAGTAATTCCTCGTGTGGTTGTTTTTTAAGAAAAGTTACACCGTTAAACCTTTACATGCGTGTACGTGCGAGCCAAAAACGCGTAAATGCTATTAATGATTTTAGCAGTTTTAAATTGCAAGAAATGACGTAGTACATGCAGATTGAGATGTATTATCTACAAAATTAAAATAGTATTGAATTTACACAATGTGCCGTGTAATTTAGATTATATAGCGGAAATAAGTGTAGTAAAGTTGAGTATATAGACTATATGACATCAAAGTCAGGTGACATTATTTTATCGTTGTCATTGTTTCTCTTGATGGCGTATACATAAATTATAGTCTTTCGCATATCAACTTTCAGACCATGGTCACATCCACTCAGCCAATCACAACGTAGTACTTCAGTGGTCTATATGCCATAGTGTATTAAAATCATCAAGTGGACTATTGTTTTCTTTTGTTTCTTAGCCTCATTAGTATGCTCTATGCTCACAACGTTAATACGGGAGTTACGTTTAGAAAATTGGGTAACATTTTCTTTGATTTTTTATTTACGCTATGAACTTTCAACGCAGGGAAGACGTTCTCTCATTGGGGATATGGTGTAGAAGTTTGGACAACGTCTCTTTTATCCCTTTAATGTTATGGTTTATGCACACTTTTGCATGCCATTTAAGTCACTGATCCTTTATGACTTTGGTATACTGTACTGTAGTACAGTGGTAAGCTATACATATTTCCAAAATCAAACATTCGAACCAACCAACCACACTGTCGAATCAGAATGTTCGTAAGACTCGTCGTGCTACATGCGCTTTGCGAGGTTTACTGCAATGCCTTATTCTACCGTACCGTATAAGGCCAATTTACACCGCGAAAGTTTTTAGTCTGACATGGACGAAATTGGTGCCTGTCTTAATTAAGGTTCGTAGATCGGAGAAATTTGCCACTAGATATTTCACCCTTGCTAATTTGTGGCTCTTTTAACCGAACCAAAACTGTCATCTTTTCTTTTTCTCTTTTTCGCAATGATGGTCTCAGCATCGCAAAAACTAGCACGAGTCCAGTCTAGTATAGCTACATGCAGTTTGATTCGCCAGATAATTTGTGTAATGCAAAAGACTTCCGCGCAAGGACAAATTTTCCCTTGCAAAACCAATATATTACCATGAAATATGGTGCTTGTGCATGCGCACAGTAATGACGACGGCAACCAAATGAGACCCAGGAAACATAAGAGACCTAACCCGCTTGACTTTGATCAGATAATATGGACCTTAAAGTCTGGTTCTCATATGCCGCCGATGACTGGCGACGTTCATTGTCCTTGGTCGCTGAAGCTTGAACTCTTTTGTTTAGTTCCTTCTCCAATGATCAAACACAAAGAGAGCCGCCGGCATCGGCGATATATGAGAACCAGGCCTAAGCTAGTACAACGGCAACAAACGACGATGGCCTTCAATTATTATTATTATTATTAATTATTATTACTAAAAATTTATTTTCACACGGTGGCCTATTCAGTTGGTCTGGTTTTCAAAGGGCCGTGCTATCATTTACAGACTATATTTACAAACTACATATACTATACTATATTTACAAACTACATAATTATAACTTACTGCTATTACTTGAACTAAATTTACGCTATATATAAAATCGCACACTATAAATGTAGGTGGGTTAGACTCTGCTTGAAGCATGGTAGCGACCACTCTTGGATATTACTAGTGATATCGTTCGGTAATCCGTTCCACCGTTGTGCTGCTCGATAAGAGAGACTTCGTCTGAGAAAGTTGGTTCTTTGTTTCGATATCGAAAGTTTAACATTCTTACTCCTTAAAGAGTAATTACAATTTTCACATTTTCCATTCTCATCAGGGGCACTCCTGTACCTTTTGGCAGTTTACCATTGAAATCGTCAAGCTTGGCTCCGGCAAACTTGGTAATGTTTTTAAAAGTCTTCTCGTTTTATCAAAACTACTCAGGTTAGATCAATGCAGTACGTGCATTTTGAATCGATCTGTTTTTATTGATATATAGCCAATAGCAACAATGGAAAGCCGAACGAGTGAAAAGGTTTCAACCTCAAATGCCAATGCGTAAGTCTATGTTTATTTTTCGTCAGTTTATTCTCGAGTCAATGAAAGGAAATGTTGTTCGTTTTGTTTTGGTCAAGCTTCTAGACAATGTCCCTCCATAAACTCACTATCTGGTTATCTTTGATTTTGGTAATAATTTCCAGGTCGCCAAGTAGCAAGCTCGCGAACACGGCCACTCTGTCGAAAGTGACGTCACTTTCATCCCCAGGCCGACCGGGTTCCAGTCAGACATCGACTCAGTCTAACGTGTCTGCCACATCAAGTCCCGCTACGGTTTCCGTGAAACGTAAAACCGAAACTTCATCTTCGCAGTCGAAAAGATCCAAGAAAGACAAAGACACGGGTGAGTACATAGATACAAATGAGGATATATTTATGGATATGATAATATTTTCAAAGCAAATTTCTGGATATAAATGAGGATATATGAGGATATATTTATGGATATGAAAATGGTTTTAAATCAAATTTCTGGCATCCAAGTTGATCAATTTACAAACGGTCATTTCAGTATCAATTTATTACCGTAGCCGTAGATAAATTAGCACAGTAGATTTAGCAACAGTCAAAACACAGATGAAGTATGGAGGGACATCACAACAGCGGATTGCCAATTACCGCGGACCCTTTGTGATAAAATATTAAAATTAATATTCCGTAAGACGAGGGTAATTTCAGGCGATACATATACGAAATTCGCTCACTAGATATTTTAAAGAAACTAAATTGGAAAACGCTTGAAGAAAGACGTAAAGAACAGAAATTGGTCTATGTAACAAAAGCCCTCTTAAACCAATGTCCTGAAAACATTTCAGAAATGTTTAAAATTTCAAATTCTGATAAATATAATTTGAGAAGTAATAATAAGATGCTGATGTTGTCGAAACCCAAAACAAATTCAATGAAAAGAACCTTCGGATATTCTGCTGCCAGGGATTGGAACAGTGATGATTAGGTTAAAACAATATAAATAGTTGGTATATGAAAGAAACCCTGTATTTTATCAATTCCTTCTTATCTTATTTTGTTATTAAGTCTATATATTATGCCTTATTAAGTCTATATATTATGTGTAAGTTAGTTAGATTAAATATGATTAGATATATAAATGTTTGTGGAAACACGGCCTAATGAAAAGCAACCTTTTAGTTTGCAATAGTCTGTAATAGTTTTAGATGGTTGATTAGTTACCGTGTAAAAAGATGTTTTAATAATAATAATAATAATTAGATTAACTTCAGCGCGATATAGAACATGCCAGGCAACGAGAGCAATTATATTAATTATTTCAGCAGCTTAGACATTTTTTCGCTTTTGACTTTTCCTGTTCTTTTTGATTCAGCCTCAAAGACCGTTTCAACATCGTCAAATAGCGTAAGTATAAGAATGATATTTTGTCATTTAGTACTTTCTCAACTATTTAAGATTGATAAAAAGGACGAAATTTATTGAACTGTTTTCTTTTTTTCAGTCGAAGCAGAAATCAGATGATAAGACGGAACGTGATGTTGTCGATGCTCACTCGTCCCAGTCCATTGCTCTGCCTTATCCTTCACCTCAGAAAACTTTATCCTTAAAGGCAAGAAGTATAATCTAGTTCTTTCTTTTTCTGGTGTGTGGTTCTTGTTGTTGCTTTGTGCTCAATTTTCGCTGTCGTATTTCAGATTGCGGGAGCAACAGCTGATACCTCTATTACTTTACAACTGGAAAATAATCTCCATCAGTCAGGTAAAAATACGTTTCAGTCCCCTACGAAATCTTATTTTACACTTTTGGGTGGTTTAAATGAAACGAAACGGAAGTCTTACGTTCACGTTTTTCATCATAGCATCAAATGTGAACGTACTCAAGTGTACACAACCTGCTAAACTGGCTTGGGAAACCTGTTTATCCAGTCCAGGCATCGCTCTTGCTGGAAACAGGTATGTTCACTAAGGCGAAGGTTTTCTGCGTCTTGGGCAGGGGATTTCCCACATTTTCCCTCCCCTCCTTCCTTTCCCCTTTCTCCCTCCCCTTTCCCTTCTGTCCCCCCTCCCTCCCTACCTATCCAACCTTACCTAACTAACTACCCTAACTACCCTAGCCTAACTAATTCGTGATATATGATGTGTGTACTCATTCGGGAATTATAGAAGATATTTATAACACTCAAGTCATTTCAAGAAGAATTGCAATGTATCTTCGTATCAAAACTGTTCATCTTCATTGATTTAAAGTTTCTATATATATCAAGGTCAGGGATTGTCGATATTTATAAGGATAGATCAATTACGAAAAAATTTTCTTCTTCATTGATTTTAAAGTATCTACATCAAGGTCAGGGATTGTTCATATTTTTGTAACATTTGAGGCTCTTAAAACTTCATCTTCAAATGTTGATTGGTTTAGATGTATTGCTTGTGTTGCATGTCAAGACAGATCTCTGTGTATATTTTCTTCAAGTGCAGGTCGTAGGTAAGTACGTCCATCTGTCATGCCTTATTGGAGATAACCTAATTTTTGAATTTTCGAATCGTGCCCCAAACCGTCCCAAATTTGTCAGAGATCATATCAGTCGACGTAGTTGTCCAAAAAAGTCATATTCTAATCATTGAGAACATCTGTTAGAAAATTTGAAAGTACATGAATTCGCTCTTTTGCTTCTGTTTGAAATTCTCTAATGTTCAGTTTGGAACACTCTAAAGTTTATATATTTACTATCTATTCGGCATTATCTTTCTATTAATACCACAAAAAGGTTGATCTAAATCGATTCACCATGAAGCTATCGAAGTTTTGTGAAATTTTAGGACTTGAAAATTTTTCCCTTGGTTTTTCACAAAATATTTCAAATCAGCCAGTTGTATCTCAAATTGCCCCAAATATCTCCTAGATATTACTAATCGATACATTTGCTTAAGAAAAGTCGGTTTCTGGTTGTAAAAGCATGTTTTAAAAATTTTGAAAATTTTACATTATAGTCAGAAGGACAATTTATTTTTGCAGGATTCTTCCCAATTTGGTCTTGGACTCGTCCGTCTCAATTCTGCAATGCAGTGGGTATTACGTCATGGTTGTGACGTCACAAGGCGGTGTCTATGTTTGGTAAGGTACATTATGTTGGGAGAATCTAGCTTTGAATTTCTTTAGTAACACGTATTGTCAAATCTATGATCCTTGTGTGTCGTGTTTTTTTGTCGAATATCCAATCCACATCTCTGACGACTATGTCTTCACCATGAAAAAGTTTACATCAACGTGAACGAAAAGATAGAACAAAGACGATGTTTAAGTCTTCAAAATATATCTTCAGTGACTGTATAGTTGCCTTGCACAGGTTGGCCTGAATAAAAAGTAGAGCTGCTCGCATCGGCTTATTATCATAATCGATTAATCGTTGTGAAAAAATCGATTAAATCGATTAATCGTGTTTATAATGCAACGAAATAGGACATAGGATTTGTTTACAACCTGCGTGTGAATTTCATGCACGAATTTGCGAATTTTGGAAGAAGT